>CAUYRT010049333.1:0-71201 GCA_963574885.1 Lepilemur ruficaudatus
GGCTGACGCCATGGCAGTCTAGCCTGGGCAACAAAGTGAGACTCTGTCTGGAAAAAAAGAAAAAAAAAAATCCTTCTGCCTCAGCCTCCCGAGTAGCTGGGACTACAGGCATGTGCCACCATGCCCGGCTAATTTTTTCTATATATTTTTAGTTGTCCAAGTAATTTCTTTCTATTTTTACTAGAGACGGGATCTTGCTCTCGCTCAGGCTGGTCTTGAACTTCTGAGCTCAAATGATCTGCCTGCCGGCCTCCCAGAGTGCTAGGATTACAGGTGTGAGCCACCACGCCTGAGCTTAATTTTTCTTTTTTTATAGAGATGGGGTCTGGCTATGTTGCCCAAGCTGGTCTCGAACTCCTGGCCTCAAGTGATCCTTTCACCTCAGCCTCAAAAGTTCTGAGATTACAGGTGTGAGCCACCACGCCTGGCCTGGATTGCCTATTTTATAACTATAGATTTTTTTTTTTTTTGAGACAGAGTCTTACTCTGTTCCCCGGGCTAGAGTGCCATGGTGTCAGCCTAGCTCACAGCAACCTCAAACTCCTGGGCTCAAGCGACCCTTCTGCCTCAGCCTCCTGAGTAGCTGGGACTACAGGCACGTGCCACCATGTCTGGGTAATTTTTTCTATATATTTTTAGTTGACCAATTAATTTCTTTCTATTTTTAGTAGAGATGGGGTCTCGCTTTTGCTCAGGCTGGTTTCAAACTCCTGTCCTTCAGTGATCCATCCGCTTTGGCCTTGCAGAGTGCTAGGATTACAGCCGTGACCAACTGGCCAGAATTTTTTGATGTTTTCTGGATACAAGTTGTTAGATACATGTGTTATGGATATCTTCTCCCAGTCTATGTCTTGCCTATTTATTTTTTTGTATTCTTTGATGAACAAATGAAATCTAACTTAAAAAAAATTTAATGGTTCTTGCTTTCTGTGACCTATCAAAATTGCCTACTCCATGGTCATGTTTTTTCCTATCTTCTAGAAGTTTTGTAGTTTTAACTTTTGTATTAGATCTACAATCCATTTTGAATGTTTTATAGTGTGAGGTAGGAGTTGAAATTCATTTTTTTCAAATACAAATATTTATTTGTTCCAGCATTTTTTTTGTTGTTGAAAAGACTACCCTTTCATTGAATCACCTCAGTATCTTAGTAGGAACCATATATATCTGGGTCCATTACTGCACTTAAAAATAAATTGATCAGTAATATCTATCTTTATCCTAGCATTCTGGGAGGCGAGGTGGGCGGATGGTCTGAGCTCAGGAGTTCGAGACCAGCCTGAGCAAGAGCATGACCCCGTCTCTACTAAAAATATAGAAAGAAATTAGCTGGACAACTAAAAATACATATAGAAAAAAATGGCCAGGCATGGTGGCGCATGCCTGTAGTCCCAGCTACTCGGGAGGCTGAGGCAGGAGGATCGCTTGAGCCCAGGAGTTGGAGGTTACTGTGAGCTAGGCTGACGCCATGGCACTCTAGCCCGGGCAACAGAGTGAGACTCTGTCTCAAAAAAAAAAAAAAAAAAGTAATGTCTATCCTTATCTCGATTACTGTTGTTTTATAGTAACCTCTCTAAAGATATTAATTTTTTAAAGTTTTCTTCCTGCAGAGCGGTTTTTTCCCCCTTGAAGTTACTGTTCCTGCTATTTTTTTCTACTTCAGACTTCTTGTTAGGGGCTTTCCTCAAATGATTGGAAATTTTGGCTCTGTGTTCATGATTGTAAGAGTAGGGGATTAACATGTTCATAAGCTCTGAGGGCTTTTTGACTTTGAGCGTCACTGTGGATGCTGTTTGTTGGAGAACCCCTGTGCTATGGTTTGAATGTTTGTCCCCTCTGAAACTCATTTTGAAACTTAATCCCCAACGTGGCATATTGAGAAGCAGGGCCTTTAAGAGGTGATTGGGTCCTGAGGGCTTTGCCTTCATGAATGAATTAGTGGGTTAATGGATTAATGGGTTATCATGGGAGTGGGCCTGGTGGCTTTATAAGAAGAGAAAGAGAGACCCAAGCTAGCATGCTCAGCCCCCCTGCCATGTGATTCTCTGTGTCACCTCTGGATTCTGCAGAGAGTCCCTGCAAGTAAGAAGGCTCTCACCAGATGTGGCTCCTTGACCTTGGACTTCTCAGCATCCAGAATTATAAGAAGTAAATTCCTTTTCTTCATAAATTACCCAGGTTTTCAGTTCAGAAAATGGATTAAGACATCCTGATGTTAGTATCTTTAGGTTTTTCCTCTTGGGATAACCAGATTCTTCAAGGATGGCTTGGCCAAATCCTTGCCTTGAGAGTGTAGGTTGTATTTACTAGCTTAAGGTGTAGAGTTAAGGTTTCAGTGTGGCCTGTATACCTGCACATGTGATATGCTCCCAATTCCAATTGGGCTCTAGTGTTGCCTCAATGGAACCCACTTCCAGCTGGCTTGGCATTGCTGTGATGAGGTGGGAGATGACCTTCCCAGTGCAATGTTGGGGGAGAAAGGGCACAATTAGAAATTTCTCCCCCAGCCTCTCCTCTGTCCATGGTGCCTCCTCCTCTTCCGTTTATGCTACTCTTCCCTGACCTCTGTCCCCACTCCACACCCACTCTCTCCTGTCTCTCTAAATGTTTCTCAGTTCTTTTTATTTATTTACTTATTTTTTCCCTTGAAGGAATTACTGTTCTAGCAATGTTTCTCAGTTCTATCTAGACTGAGTTCAAATTCCAGTTTCAGCTTTACCGCCTATGTGACTTTGGGCAAGTTACTTAACCTTTCTATACTTGTTTTCTCACCTGTAAAATGGGAATAATACTAGTATTTATCTCATAGCATCTGCTGGGAAAATTAAATGAGTTCGTTCCTGGCGTATTATAATGCTGCATAAGTATTAGATTTTATTATGATGCATCAACTTTCTTTTTGTGTGTCATCTTCAGGGCTGGCATTGGGGGAAGGAGCCAGCACTTATGTTTAGATCAGCATCTTGTCAAGGACTGAATGTCCTTGCTACAAGCTGAGTTTCTTCCTTTTTCTCCTGAGTTAGTCACACTACTCAATTTTTTTGTATATTATTGTGATTGGTACACACAGAACCCTTCTCATTTTATTTTCACTTTTTATCCCCATTCCTATTCCCATTAATTTGCCCACCACTGGCAACAATTTTAATGCATTTAATGTATATCCTTTTGTTTGTATGTGTTCTTATTGAATATATATTGATATTTTATACGCATATATTTTTAATTTGCATAGTGGCATGGTATTGTGTTTTTTTTTTTTTTGTTTGTTTGTTTGAGACAGAGTCTCGCTCTGTTGCCCAGGCTAGAGTGACTGCCATGGCGTCAGCCTAGCTCACAGCAACCTCAAACTCCTGGGCTCAAGGAATCCTCCTGCCTCAGCCTCCTGAGTAGCTGGAACTACAGGCATGTGCCACCATGCCTGGCTAATTTTTTCTATATATTTTTAGTTGACCAATTAATTTCTTTCTATTTTTAGTAGAGACCGGGTCTGGCTCTTACTCAGGCTGATTTTGAACTCCTGACCTTGAGTGATCCTCCCACCTCGGCCTCCCAGAGTGCTAGGATTACAGGCGTGAGCTACCACGCCCGGCCCACATAGTACTTTCAACAGAAAGGGTTGATATAAAGAATTATTTAATGGGTAGAAGTAAAAAGGGATTACCTAGTAGGAAGTAAAGAAAACTAAAAAATATGGGAATACTAGACATATGAATAGAATAACAGATAATATAATAATATATAATGACTGCTACTCCTAGGGCTGGGATAGAGGATGCAAGGAAGACTCCTCCAGAGCTGTGATAGAAGACCCAAGAAATAGCCCCACCCCCACTCCAGGGCCAAAATCTAGACCTTGTTGGAGGGGCATGGCTATGGCTTATTGAATGGTAAAGAAGTCACTGTGGTGCCACACTGGCAGACCTTGCTGGAAATCTATCATCTAGGATGCTGGAGAAATCTGTTCATAGGGAGGTGTCTCACCAGAGGTACTGCTCAAGGGGATTTCTGGGGAAGCTGCAAGCACTACAGGGGCCTGAGGCTGGAGACACCACCTCCATTGCAGAAGCCAGACCAGGAGAAGCTGCCCGGGCTGGAGAAGTACATGCTGCAAGAGCCTGTCAAGCAAGCATACTGGAAGCAGGAAGCAAAACCACTTCCTCCTGTGATGTCTCACCAAGACCCTTTACTGACAAAACCTAACATCATGCCTTGGTCCTCAGACTAAAAGTTATACCATTGGCTTCCCTAGTTCTGAGGCCTTCAGACTTAGTCTGAACCACACCACTGGCTTCCTTGCTTCTCCAGCTTACAGATGGCCTACTGTGGGACTTCTCTGCTTCCATAGTTGAGTAAGCCGATTCCCCTAATAAACTCCTTCTCATATGTTTTTTTCTATGTATATCCTATTGGTTCTATCTCTCTGGGGAACCTTGACTAAAACAGATTTAGAGATTTATTCCAGTAATGCAAGACTGGTTCAATATTCAAAGACCAATTAATATAATTCACCATATCAATAGACTAAGGAAGAAAATAATATGATCATATCAATTGATACAGAAAACATATACAAGTTTATTTGGAAAATTGTATGGAAAGGCATAGGCCCTAAAATACCTAAAACAAATTGAAAAAGTATAAAGTGGGAGGAATCACTCTATTTGGTATTAAAGCTTAATATATAACTCCTCTAGTCAAGACAGTGTGGTATTTGTGGAGTGATAGACCATGGATCAATAGAATGGAATAGAGAACCCAGACATAGACCCACACAAATATGTCTAAATGGTTTTTGCTGGGTGCAGTGGCTCATGCCTGTATGCCCACACTTTGGGAGGCCAAGGTTGGAGGATTGCTTGAGGCCAGGAGTTCAAGACCAGCCTGGGCAACATAGCCAGATCCCATCTCTAAAAAAAAAAAAAATCAGCCAGGTGTGGTGGTACACATCTGCAGTCCTAGTTACTAGGGAGGCTGAGGCAGGAGGGTTGCTTGAGCCTAGATGTTCAAAGTTACAGTAAGCTATGATCATGCCACTGCACTCTAGACTGAGCCACAGAGTGAGACTCTGTGTCAAAAAATAAATAAATACATACATGATTTTTGACAATGGAGAAAGAATAGTCTTTTCAACAAACAGTGCTGGAGGAATTGGACATCTATACATAAAAAAACTAATCTTGGTCAGGTGTGGTGGCTCACACCTGTAATCCTAGCACTCGGGGAGGCTGAGGCAGGAGGCTTGCTTAAGGTCAGGAGTTCCAAAACCTGAGCAAGAGCGAGACCCCATCTCTACTAAAAATAGAAAGAAATTAATTGGACAACTAAAAATATATAGAAAAAATTAGCCGGGCATGGTGACACATGCCTGTAGTTCCAGCTACTTGGGGGGCTGAGGCAGGAGGATTGCTCTAGCTCAGGAGTTTGAGGTTGCTGTGAGCTAGGCTGACGCCACGGCACTCTAGCCCCGGCAGCAGAGTTAGACTCTGTCTCAAAAAACAAAACAAAACAAAACAAAACAAAAAACCAGCTAGTGAACATGAAAATATGATCAATACTATTAGTCATTATGGAAATGCAAATTAAAATCACAATGAGATACCATTTATATAAAATATACATAAATAGAGTTGGAGAAATAAGAACCTTCATAAATTTCTGGTGGGAATGTACATGGTGTATTCACTTTAAAAAATAGTTTGATAGTTTCTTGAAAAATTAAATTTAAATTTACCATATAATCCAGCAATTCCTTCCCATGGTGTATACCCAAGGGGAATAAAAACTTATGTATACACATATGAACAAGAATTTTTGTAGCAGAATTATTCATCATAGCCAAAAAGTGGAAAAAACCCAAATGTCCATCAACTGATGTCTGGATAAACAAAATGTGTATATCCAGACAATGGGATATTATTGAGCCATAAAATGGAATGAAGTACTGATACATGCTCCAACCTGGATGAACTTTGAAAATATTATGCTAAAAAGCCAGACACAAATTTCCACATTTTGTCTGATTCCATTCATATGAAATATTCAGAACACTTATGTGCACATATGGAAGTAAAACTCAATGAAAATCAAGTAGGTGGGAGGGGGAAGGAGGAGATCGGTAAATTCACACCTAATGGGTACAATGCACACTATCTGGGTGAAGGGCATACTTATAACTTTGACTCAAACTGTATGAAAGCAAATTATGTAATCAAAATGTGTGTACCCCTGTAATATTCTTTTTTTTTCTTTTTTTGAGACAGAGTCTCACTCTGTTGCCCAGGCTAGCGTGCCGTGGCGTCAGCCTCACTCACAGCAACCTCAAACTCCTGGGCTCAAGGAATCCTCCTGTCTCAGCCTCCTGAGTACCTGGGACTACAGGCATGTGCCACCATGCCCGGCTAATTTTTTCTATATATTTTTAGTTGGCCAATTAATTTCTTTCTATTTTAGTAGAGATGGGGTCTCGCTCTTGCTCTGGCAGGTTTCGAACTCCTGACCTTGAGCAATCCATCCACCTCAGCCTTCCAGAGTGCTAGGATTACAGGTGTGAGCCACCATGCCTGGCTGAAACACAAAGTTTAAATCCTCTCATTCTCTCAGAAATCATCTCGACTAATCCAATTATTACAGTAACAACAAGAATAATAGTTTATTGAGTATATATCATGACTCAGATATTTTCCTAACCATGTTGTGCATACGATGTCTGTCCAGAAAGTATCCAGCTATTGTTAATACAATGAGAATGGTTTGTGTGATACCTATGTAACTTGGCAGCCAAGGGGAGTGGACTGGAATGCGCATGTGTGAACAATGACAATTTCATGTACTAGTCAGTGGGGCACTAGACACAGTTGAGTGAGCATATGTACTGTGTGGCCATCACATTCAAAATGACTGAGCAAGTAGAGCAACGAATCTGCATCAAATTTTTGTGTTAAGCTTGAAACTATTCGGATGATTCAGAAGGCTTTCAGGAATAGTGTAATAAGTGCAGAGCAGATACAAATGTGGCACAAATGCTTCAAAGACGGTCGGGACTCTGTTGAAAGTGATCCACATTCTGGAAGGCCTGCAACAAGCAGAACACCTGAGAATGTTGAATGTGTACAGGTTATGTTAAGAGACACTGGGAGAACTATGTGAGGTCTCGAGGTCCCTACTTTGAAAGGGACAGAGGCATCATTGTCCTATGTACCATAATTCTCATATCTTATATCTTCTTCAATAAATGAATCTATTTTTCATATTGTATGGCTGGATACTTTCTGGACAGACCTTGGATAATTTCACTTTATACCCACAATAGTCTTTTAAAATAAATAATGTTAACATTCCTTCTACATATATATTTTAAAAAACCCAAAACACAAAGAGTTTAAGAATCTCCTCAATGTCACACAGCAAATCACTCTCAGATTCAAGATTGAAACTAAGGCAGTACAACTCCAGAACTAAGTTGACAAATAAAATACAGGGTTCCCAATTAAAATTAAATTTTAGATAAACAATTAAAATTTTTGTATGTTCCAAATATTACATACTAAATGCTAAAACATTATTTATTGTTTAGCTAAAAATTCAAATTTAACTGAGTGCCCCATGTGGGTTGTTACATTTATTTATTTGTGTTTTACGAAAGCTGGCAGCTCCATCAAGAATCTATGTTCCTTTTTTCCTTCAGATATTCTTTTTTTAAGCTTTATTGAGGTATAATAATATACAAAAATTTTCATACATTTAATGTATACATGTGGATAAGTTTGGACATATGCATACTCCCATAATACCATCACCACAATCAAGATACTAAGTGTGAGAATCCATATTCTTAAGCACTTTACTTTCAACTTCTTCATCTGAACAGGTGAGGACCCTGAGCCCAGAAAAGAAAAATGTATTACTTAGGGTCCCACAGCTGATTAGTAGCACAGCTATCTCTCCTCATCCCCACACCGTGCCTAGAGAGAGTTAGTACCTACTTTGTCTTGCCATTGCAAATCCCAGATTATGATGCTTAATTGGATGCTACTATTATCATATCACTATATTTACATTTTACAGGGACTCGGAGTCTTTGTCTAGGAGTAGGTGTACATTTGCACTTATCTATGCTAAATCTTGATAGTCATTATTGGGAAACATTTGGAACATAGCGGGCCCAACATTCAGGGGGTTGGACATTTGTCATTCAACAACCATAGTATTTGCATATTCATATATATGGATACATTTATTATTTTTATGGTCTTTTGAAGTGTTAAATGTTTTGCTAGAATTTTTAAGTAATAATATCACAATTATCATAGCATACCAATACAGAATGTTGCTTAGTATAAGGACTTTGGGAGAGGTCTATCAATTTTGTTCATCTTTTCGAAGAACCAACTTTTTGATTTATTAATATTCTGTATTGTTTGTTTTCAATTTCATTTAGCTCTGCTCTGGCCTTAGTTATTTCTTTTCTTCTGCTGGGGTTGGATTTGATTTGTTCTTCCTATTCTAGTTCCCTGAGATGATTCATTAGATTGTTGATTGTGATCTTTATGTCTTTTTGATATAGGCATTTAAGGGTATGTATTTTCCCCTTAGGACTGCTTTTGCCAAATCCCATAGATTTTTATAACTTGTGTTCTCTTCATCACTTAGTTGGACGAATCTTTTGATTTCTAACTTAATTTCCTCCTTGAGCCAATAATCATTGAGCGGTAGGTTGTCTAATTTCCATGGCTTTGTGTAGGATTGAATGTTTCTGTTGGAGTTGATTTCTAATTTTATTCCATTGTGATCTGGGAAGATGTATGGTATAATTTCTATTTTTTTAAATTTTTTGAGGCATGTTTTGTGGCCTAAAATGTAATCAATCTTAGAGAATGTTCCATGTGCTTATGAAAAAAAAGTATATTCTGTAGTTTTTGGGTAGAGTGTTCTGTAAATGTCTGTTAGGCCCATTTGCTGTAGAGTCCTTTTTAAATCCAGTGTTTCCTTGTCTATTTTCTGTTTGGAGGATTTGTCAGGTTCTGTCAGTGGGGTGTTGAAGTTTCCAGCAAATATAATGTTGCTGTTTATCACATTGCTTATATCTAGTAGGGTTTGCTTTATGAATCTGGGCATACCTATGTTGGATGCATAAATATTTAGGATTGTTATATTTTCTTATTGAATTTCTCCCTTTACCATTATATAATGATTGTATTTGTCTTTTTTTACTATTGTTGATTTGAAGTCTATGTTGTCTGTTATGAGAATGGCTACACCTTCTTTCTTTTGATTTCCACTTATGTGGAATATTTTTTCCAATCCTTTCACTTTGAATCTGAATGAGTGCTTGTGGGTTAGTTGTGTTTCCTAGAGACAGCAGATATTTGGCTTGTATTTTGTTATCCATTCAGCCAGCCTATGTCTCTTTAGTGGGGAATCTAAGCTATTCATATTTATTGCAATAATTGGTAAGTGGGATGCATTTATTTGCATCCTGTTGGGTAGAACCTTATTTGTGTTGTTTTATTTCTTGAGTTATTATTATGTATGCACTGTCAGCTATAGCTTTTGTGTGATTTCACACTGGTGGGTGTCTATTGTACTAATCAACATATAATACAGATTTGAGTACTTCCTGAAGGGCCAGTATGGTCTTGATAAATTCCCTAAGTGTTTTCTTGTCTAAAAAGATTAATCAGAAATAGATAGGAAAGGACCCAAATAAGCTCAATCAAAAATGAAAAAGGGGATATTACAACTGATGCCACAAAAATGCAAAACATTGTCTGTGAATACTATACAAATCTCTATGTATATAAACTCAAAAATGTTGAGAAAATGGACAAATTTCTGAAAACACACAACCTCCCAAGGCTCAATCAGGAATAAATAGAACTCCCAAACAGGCCAATAACAAGCAAAGAAATTGAAGACGCAATAAAATTTTTCAACGAAAAAAATGTCCTGGACCAGATGGTTTTACAACTGAATTTTATCAGAACTACAAAGAAGAATTGGTATCCATACTATAGAAATTATTTCATAACATCAAGAAGGAAGGAATCCTCCCCAACTCATCCTATGAAGCCAGTATCACCTGGATACCAAAGCCAGGCAGGGACACAGCAAAAAAATAAAACTATAGACTAATAACCCTTATGCATACAGATGCCAAAATCCTCAACAGAATTCTAGCAAACAAATTTCAGCAACACATCAAAAAAATTATCCATCACGACCAAGTGGGTTTCACCGCAGGGATGCAAGGATAGTTCAACATTTGCAAATCCATAAATGTTATACACCACATAAACAGAAGCAAAAACAAAGATCATATAATCATCTCAATAGATGCATGAAAAACATATGACAATATTCAACACCATTTTATGATAAAAACTCTTAGCAAAATAGGCATAAATGGAACTTATCTCAAAATTATAAAAGGAATATATGACAAAACCGTAGCCAACATTATACTGAATGGGGAAAAGCATTCCCACTACATGTACTCACTACATGTCAGGCATTGCTATCCATTGATATGGTTTGGATATTTGACCCCTCCAAATCTCATGTTGAAATTTGATCCCCAGTGTTGAATGTGGGGTTGGATGGGAGGTGTTTGGGTCATGGGGGCAGATCCCTCATGAATGGCTGGGTGACCTCTCTGCAATAATGAATTCTCACTTTATTAGTTCAGAGGAGAGATGGTTGTTTAAAGGAGCTTGGCACCACTTCCTCCCTCTCTTGTTCCCTCTCTCACCATGTGACATGCCTGGCCCTCTTCACCTTTCACCTTGATTGAAAGCTCCCAGAAGCCCTCACCAGAATCAGATGCTGATGTGATGCTTCTTGTACTGTCTACAGAACTGTGACCCAAATAAACTTCTTTTCTTTATAAATTACCCAGCCTCAGGCATTCCTTTATAGCAGTGCAAAATGGACTGATATACCCATTAACTTATCTAGTTATCTTAACAACTCAATGAGGTAGGTTATGTTCTTATTCCCATTTTACAGAAGCAGAAACTAAGGTACTAAGAGATTAAGCAACTTTTCCATAGTTGTACAATTAGTAAGTAGCAGCATCAGTGTTCCAACATAGGCAATCTATCTCTGTATGCCATGTTTTTAAGCCACTATACTATACTGCTTTAGTAAATTTCTATTCATCCATGTTAAGCTAAATAATGGCCCCCCAAGATGTCCATGTCCTAATCCCCAGAGGTATGAATATGTTACCTTACATGGCAAAAGGGACTTTCTTTGTAGGATTAAGTGCAGGATCTTTCGATAAGGAGATTATACTAGGTGATCCAACTGCGCCTAATGTAATTACAAGGCAGGCAGGAGGCTCAAAGTTAAGGACAGAGATGTTACCTCAGAAGCAGGGGTCATAGTCAGAGAAAGGGAAAGATTTGAACATGCTATGCTGCTGACTTTTAAGATGGAGGAGGTATTCATGAGCCAAAGAATATAGGCAGCCTCTAGAAACTGAAGAAGTCAGGAAAACAGGTTGTCTCTCAGAGCCTCCAAAAGAAACACAAACCTGCTGACACCTTGAATTTAGACTTCTGACCTCCAGAACTATTTAAGAATACATTTGTGTTTTAAGCCACAAAGCCTGTGGTATTTGTTACAGTAGCCGCAGGAAACTAATACACCATCCTATAAGATCTGACTGAAGCGGTTTTTCCACAGTGAGGCTTACCCTGACGTCTGCAGGTGGAGCTGGCTGCTCCTCCTCTGTGATCTACTGTAGGTGGCTCTTCACAGCCCTTATCTATTCTACTTATTGGTTTATTTGACAGTAGTTTGCACATTGGAGAGTTACTAATCTTTTTTTCATCAGCTTTGATTCCTCTAGTATATTTTATATCTAATATATATCTAACAAATAAACATAATTCAATAAGTGTTCATTGACTGGCTGGCTATTAAAATATCCCAGAGAGTGTCTCATCACTTAAATAAACACTTTCTATTCCTCTATGTGAGGGAAACCTGATTCAGAGCCTCAGTGTGTTCCCACACTGGACAGTGTCTATTCCTGCCGACAGCGTCAGTGTAGTGCCAGACACTTTAAAGGTGCTCAGATAAAGCTGAATGTGCTCAGAATGTGCTCTGAATGTGCTCAGATAAAGCTGAATGTATTCTGGGCAAGGTAACAATCACTGCCCTTAGAAAATACAGACTGTGAGCACCTAGTTAGGGTTTGACTTTTTCTTGGCTTTGGCTTCTGGAGCTTTGGCTTCTGGAGCACAAGAACCAGTGTCAGGAATTAAAGCCTGAGGGTCATGCCACCTTTGGAAAAATAAATAGTTGTTTCAAGAATGTGTAGGCAGCAAAGTTTGTTTCAGTTTGAGGAGTGAACTAGAAAACAGTCAATTGCATTTCTGTGGCCATGGTTCTTGTGGCTCCCATGGACTTCAGGAACACCCATGGGTTAAGGCATGGCAGGCCTGTGGTTCTAGAGTCTCCCTACTGCCCTCCTGCATCTCACCTCTGACACAGATTCTCTTTTGGCTCTTTAGAAATGAGGAATCTTAAGGTCAGTTTTTAGACAAGTGCTGCCTGTCATTGCATTGTTCCCTTTAACTAGCTACCTGGCAAGAACATAGTTATCAAGAAATAACGAGACAAGAGGAAGCAAAAAGTCCTTCAGAACAAGAAGAAGATACAAGTTGGAAAGAAGGGAGAAACAGAAGAGGGGAAGAGGAAGCCAAGAGGCTAGAGTTTCCTTTTGAGTGGATGTTCATCTGTGAAGCTATTGATGCTGTTTTCCCTGTTCCTTCTAGGTGTGTACAGTTTTACCTCTGCCAGTCTGGTACAAACACCCAGTCACCTCACCAGAATGACTCCTACTCATCCCTCAAGAATCAGCTCAGGTATCAATCTTCCATAGTCACAAACACTGGGTTTAGGAGTCCCTCCACAGTATTCCTCTGTGACTCTGGGCTACCTCACTGCCTCACAGTTCAGTGCAGTCCGTGTACATGCCCATCTTCTCCAGGGTACCTCAGATAACCTGGAGAAGGGACTGTGCTTATCACCTTCAGTGTTCAATGACTAAATTCTCCAATTAGAACACAAACGGTTGAGTGAATCAATTGGAGACTTCTGCCAACGCCACTAATATATTACTTTTACTTAGAATTATTAGTTAGCATGGATTATAAGACTTACTATAGGGGAGCCACTATGCCAGACCCCAAATGGATGAAAATATCAATAGCAGTTTAGCAACGTATATTTGTTGGAATAAGGCCTTCATTCATTTATTGATAAACTAATTAATTCATTCAATAAACATTTATTAAGCACTCACAGTTTATGATTAATTTTTTTATTCACTCATTTATTTATTCGACACATTATTTATGAGTGGCTATTAAGTGTCAATATTGTGTTTGTATTGGTTAATGTAACATGCATGTTTCTCTCAGGGGAATCTTATAGGATAGTAGAGATAATAAGCAATATAAATGTAAACAAAAAATGTAAACTTATAAATTGTGTTGGTGTTTTTGAGGAAACCAAAAATGTGTAATAATAGAGAATAAAAATGAAAGGATGGCGCGGGGCACATGGGGTATCCCAATATCTCCTCAATTTTGCAGTGAATCTAAAACTGCTCTCAACAAATAAAGTCTTTAAAAAGAAAAAAAAAGGTGGTCAGAGAAGATCTATTAGAAAAAAGACAATTAAGCAAGCATTCTGCCAGATGCTAATCTCACAAATAACAGAGAGACTGGTGGACAATACACACAGAGGTCTACAGGGTGATGCTTCCTGTTAAGGACATTTACAGAGAATAGAATGGGTCAAAGAATGGCTTGCTAATTCCAATTAGTACCACCAGGAAAAGTTTCCTAGGAGAAGTGATGCTTGAACTGACTCCTGCAGAATAAGGCATTTTTGAAACCTTCCAAACAAGGAGATTAACATCCAGTCTTAACTTCTTTTCTTACTTCCTGAATTTCTACCCTCCAGTTCATGCTGCAAGAAGGATCGTTCTAAATCTGATATCTGAATATAAAAATCCCCTAATTGATAAGTTTCTAATCTACTCTGCAGGGAATACAGACCAAATAAGATAGCATGAATAGTTTGTAATATAGTCTCAATGTCAACAGCTGTCCCCACCTTGCCCTCAATCCTGTTATTCTTTAGCAGTGGATTCTCAATGGGGCTCCTGCACAATCATCCCAAGGTATTCTCTTTGCCTTGGCAAGCTCCAACTTCCAAACCCCCACCCATGTCAAGGTCCAGATCAATTGTCACTTGGGTGACACAAGCCCTCATCCCTCTCCTCCACCCCCAACCAACACCTAAGGAGAATTGGTCCTCCTTTCTCTTATCCTTTCAGAGCATTTTAAATCTACCTCTATTTTAGAAATTATTTTGATGTCTGTCTCCCACATTCAACTGTTTGATTCATGATTGCAGGGGTTATGTGTTAGTTATCTTTGTATTCCCAGGCTGCAAAAGCACCATGATTACATTACAGGTAAACAATCAATGTTTTTTAATTGCTTTAAAAAATGGATCAAAGGAAAATGACTTTACGGGCGAATTCTTGTGGTAAGAGTTTAGCTTAAATATATAGCCTGGCAGGAGGAACAGAAGAAAATTAAGAAAGATCACAGAGGCTAAATTCCATGAGTAATATAAAAGAAAGTAGGAAACACTGGCTCAAAATTGAAAATTTATTGAATTCATAAAAGCAATTAAGACAAAACAGAATTAAGTTATTAACCATATTTATTCATAGATAAATTCAGAAACTAGCTAGAGCAGCCCTATCCAATATTTATATATGAAAGTTGTATATATTTTTGAATTTTTTAGAAGACACATTAAAAAAGTAAGAAGAAACAAATGAAATTAACTCTAATATATCTTACTTAATCCAATATATTCAAAATACTATCATTTTAACATGTAATCAATATAAAAATATTAATGAGATATTTTAATTCTCATTTTCTAGCAAGTCTTCAAAATCTGGTCTGTGTTTTACCCTACAGCACATCTCAATTAGGACCAGGCATATTTCAAGTGTGTCATAGCCATATGTGGCTAGTGGCTATCACATTAGACAGCTCAGAGATATAGCATTGGGTTATTTCCAAAAAAGGTAAAATAAAGTATTGTTTTCTTTTGAATAAATTATTATTTGTTCTTTTTCATTGCATAGGCAGGAAAAATGAATGTTTACTTAAACAAAGGGTTTAATTATTATTTTATACAATTATACCAACCTGGTTTATGTAGGCAATACAATTTCTTTGGACTTTGTGTTCCCGGAGGTAGGGTTGGGAAAAGTTGGAAGAGATGGAGAGAAGGAATTAGAATTTCTATTCACAAATATTTCTGAAACGATTGTAAATTGGTAAACTCTTGCTCAACAGTTGCCAATATCATTAAGAATATTCATACTGTTTGATGGAGAATCTCACTTCAGGAATCAACCTGAGGAGACATTTAGAATTGCAGACTGAGATTTAGAAGATCAAGAGTTTCATTGCCAGTCTATTATACAAATTAATCATCAGGAAAGAAAAACCCCAAAGTCCAACATTATTGGAGTTAATAAATAAATTATTGTACATATCTATAATAAAATATTGTGTTACCACTGAAATTAATGCTTAGGAAGATTTTTGATGATATGGGGAATTATGACAATGCTAAGCAAAACGCACAGGGAACAAAATTGCATATTCAATATTAAATAAACTATGTGAAAGGTGTAGTGAAAGACTGGAATGAAATATGCTAAAGTAATAACAGTATCTCAAAATAGTAGATTTATGAGCGACTCATTTTTTCTTTATATTTTGATAAATTTTACATTTTTTTCACAAGAAGTGTACGGTAGATCTATATGCAAGAAAGAGAAACGTGGTAAATACTTCACTTTGTTCACTTTCCAGCCACCGTGATAGCTCTAGAGATCTTAATAACATGGCCCTGTCTCTCTCCAACATGTTATACAAAATCAATATTTGTCAAAATAGCTCCAGAATGGGACTTTGTTTAATTCTGTATTATGCATCCTTCTGTAATAGGAAGGATTTTTTGGGGGGAAACAGGCTTTGCCTTTACTTTACAGATCTTGTGTAAACATTTTCTCTATGCAAATTAAAACAAATGCTTTGACAAACTAGTCTCTGAGATCTTTAAGTGCTTTATTATAACCCTGTAACCCTGTTTGTTACCTTAGATAGTGTCTAGTACATGGTAGATTCTTCATATATGTTTATTGAACAGAACTGTACTTAGATTAATAAATCCCGACAAATTATTTAACTTCTGGTCTCTCCTGAAAATTGCAATGTATAGTTGGCAAACCTTTGTGTCAGAGTTATCGGTTTCCTGAGTGATTGTTCAATGCCCTTTTAAAAATTCATATTCATTCATTCACAAAATATTTTGGAGGTATTTTGCCAGTCAGTACTTTTCAACACCTGTCAGCCAGCAGTAGACTATGGAGGAAAGTATAAGCTTGGGGTTTAGAAGATCTACAGTTCAAAGTTAAGTTATGCCACTTACTAGGTGCACAACCTTGGGCAGGTTAATCTCTTGCAGGCTCAATTCCATTTTCTGTAAAATGGAGATACCTGCATCACAGGGCTATGATGAGTCTTCCGTGAAATTGCTTGCCTAAATCACTAACAGTGTTACTAAGATGAACTTGATATTAATTTTTAAAGTAACTATGTTTAAAGTAGGGAGCATAAAACAATTTTTGCAAGTGTGACCTCTTGCAGTGCTTGCATCTCTCTGGTGAAAGGTTGGATCATGTTCAGAGTTTGCACCTGGGAAATTGCATGAATGATTTAGAGGGCAGAAATTTTGGGGCACAGTGGCCAAGAGAACAGCAGTGTCATGCAATCTAGTTCTGATGCAATGATGATGTTTATGGTTAGTGAGGTGTGCATGGGGTAACGGGTACAGAAGCCATTTGTAAAGTGAAATTTCAGAAGCAGTAATGCTCTAGATATGGCCTGGCTAGGAAGGGAGCCAACATTTAAACATTCATTATCACTACCGTAATCCTCAGCCAACAGATGCATTTGTAAATTATATATAATATATTTCTCATATTATAGATAAAGAATAGTTAATAGTATGATCTCAGGTTATAGATAAGGAAACTAAGGTGAAAGGTTTTAAGAAACTTGCACAATATCACATACTAGTAGATAATGCGATGAGATGGAAATATAAGCAATCTGATTCCAGGGTCATCAACTTCACCATAACAGAACTATTTTTAGAAGTAAAGCCACAAATAGAGGTTAAGATTAATGATATTTATGATCTATAAGTAAATCCTAACTTGAAAGTCTATAATTTGAAATGTTCATTGTAGCTTTTCATATTTAATTAAAAGTGAAAATAGGAAAATTTGCATTTTCAAGACAATAGACACAACTAGAAAACTATGAAATTATGGCTTTAATTTGAGTACCCATGTTCTTAGTCTTTGTCTTCCTTCATCTGATTTTTATATTTTCCGAGCAAACAATAGTCATAATTTTTGACTGTTGCCTGCTTGGCCGTGCATTTGGAAGGTCTGCAATATATCCATTTATCTCCATCTGATGGTGGCCTCAGTCAGAAAGCCGTGGGCGATTTATCTTGTTGTTATTCTTCCTTAATGTCAGTTGTCCAGGTCACTATCTTACTTCTTAAAATTTCCCTTGCTTTATTATTTTTTAAATTTTATTTTTTATACTTTGTGAAAGACAGTTTTAGAGAGAAAGAAGATCCATGGGTTTGTGAATTTTTGAGAGGGTGAGAAAGCAAATTTGTCAAATCAGATTGTATAGGTTGCGTACTGCACAAATATAGAAACATTTTCATTGTTCATGATGTGGATGACATTCCCTAGAGTTCTGCAATGTGTGTTATGCACCTGTATGACTATTGATGAGTGTGTGGTTATGGGTGGCATTCATGTATAAAAGTGTCTGTATGTGAATATGCAACAAATGTGAATTCATGATTTGCATCTGTGAATTTACATCCATGAACACACCATGAACACACCCAGTTTTAGGGTATTTCTATTACCCAAAAAGTTCCCTGGTGCCCTTGTAGGTAATCCCCAGTCCAACTGGAAGCCACATACTCATCTGCTTTCTGTTCCTACAGATTTGCCTTTTATGGGCATTTCACATAAATGGAATCACATATATATAGTTTTTGTGTATCTACACAAAATTAGCATAGTCTTTTATGTTTTTGAGGTACATCTATGTTATAGAATACATCGTAGTTCCTTTTTATTGTTGAATGATATTCTATTGTATAGTAATGTCACATTTTGTTTATTCATTCACCAGCTGATGGACATATGGAATGTTTTTAGTTTGGGGCTGTTATGGATAATGCTGCTTCAAACACTTGTATACCAGTCTTTGGGAGGACATAAGTTTTTACTTTCATTGGGCAAACACCTAGGAGTAGAATTGCTCGGTTATCTGGTAATCATTTAACAGGTTTATTGAGCCATAATTCACATACCATAAAATTTACCCCTTTAAAGTATACACTTAAATACATTTTAAACTTAGCTATTTAAGAAACTGCTGAATTGTTTTCCAAAGAGGCTGTGTCATTTTATATTCCCACCAATAATGCATGAGAGTTTCAATTTCTCCACTTTCTTGCCAATACTTAGTATGATCAGCCTTTTGATGGCAGCCACTCTATATGGATGCATAAGAATGATTTACTGTGGTTTTAATTTGCATTTCCTACTGACTAATGATGTTTAGAACCTTTTCATATGCTTGCTGTTCATTTGTATACCATCTTTGGTGGAATGTCTATTCCTTTGACCTTTTTAAAAAATTGTATTGTCTAATTATTTTGAATAGTAAGAGTTTTCTATTTCATGGATCTAAATATTTTATCAGATGTATTATTTATAAGTATCATGTATAACTTTGTGAAATTAAAAAAACACCTACTAGCATTATCTGGGAAAAGTGAGCGTACGCCTATCATGTGATCTAGCACTTCTACCCCCAGTTATATTCCCAACAGACATATGTGCACATATGGACCAAAAAATAGGGACAAATATCTTTATAGCTGAACTATTTGAGTTTGATCAAAAATAAGAACAATACAAATGTCCAACATCAGTAGGGCAGATGAATACATTTTGATATCTTCCTAAAATTGAACTTCACAGCAATGAAATGTATGTATCATAGCTAAAGCAACAAATATATAAACTTACAAAGGAACATGGAACATTGAACATAAAAAGCAGGATACAGAAGATATAAACTGTGTAATTCAATTTATATAAAGGTCAAAAGTAGTCAAAACTGATCCATAGTGTTAGAATTCATATAATTGTTACATTTGGAGAGGAAGAAGAAACTGACCCAGAAAAGGGCTTCTGGACTGCTAGCAATATTCTGTTTCTTGACTCAAACAGTGGTTACATAAAAGGGTCATTTTGTGAAAATTTATTGTGCTGTATGTTTCTAATTTGTGAAGTTCTCCTAATATAGGCTAAATATCAATAAAAAGTTTTTGGAAAAAAAAAAAACCTAACATGTGCTCTGATGCTAAATTGTCTAGGTACAAATCCTGGCGCTGTTACTCCCTAGCTATAGAACCTTGGCTAAATTATATAACTACTTCATGTTCCAATTGTCATATTTGTAAAAGGATAATAACAATAGTGCTTATCTCCTAAGTTGTTGTGAGAATTACATTAGTCAACAAAACGTTTAGAACAGTGGTTATGCCTAGCATATGCTCAATAAATATTGGCTATTGTTATTGTGTTCTGGATGTTTGTGTTCTGGATGTTTCTTCCCTCCTTTTTAAAAAGGAGGGAAGAAACATCCAGAGGCTGGGTAATTTATAAAGAAAACAGGTTTATTTGGCTCATGGTTCTGCACACTGTACTGGAAGCATCTTGCCAGCATCTGCTTCTGCTCAGGGTTTCAGGAAGCAGGCGTCACAGGGTGAGAGAGGGAGCCGGAGAGGGAGAAGGCGGTGCCAGGCCACTTTAAACAAGCAGCTCTCCCATGAACTAACACACTGAGAAATCACTGTATGTATCACTGGGAGACCACCATACCATTCATGAGGTATCCGTCCTTAAGACCCAAACACCCCCCACTAGGCCCCACATTTCAACACTAGGGATCAAATTTCAACATGAGCTTTGGAAGGGCCAAACATCCACACCATATCAGTCTCCTTCATGTCCCACCCCTTGAACTCAGTATTTCTTTAGGATCCCTGCCACAACCTCCGCTTATCTCATTCTGCGTGCTCTACACAAATCATGTCACCTTCCCTCATGTTTCCCCACCACCATTTGCTGTTGGCTTCTCAGTGCTTCTTAACCATCTCTAAATGCTTGATGACATCTCCTCTGACAATGCCAAAATCAGGCCACTGAACTTAATACTTTCCCTTGAAACCAGCTTTTTCCTTTGCTATTCTCAGTTCTTCTCACCATCCATTGCCAGTCTTTTGCACTGAAGTCAACCAGATCTTGGGTCAATTCCTGGTTTCTCTTAGGCTAGCTGAGAGATCTTAGGAGGTTAAGTTAATCTCTGTACACTTCTGTTTGTTTTTATGGAACATAAGGAAGATAATAGAAACTACCTAGGTTTGGTTGAGAGCATAAAATGATATCACACTTGCAAAGTATTGAGTTATGGTCTGGAACATGGTACAAATTCAATAAATGTTAGCTTTTGTTATTTTTGTTATTATTGCCATTGGTTTATTCACTCCATTCTTATAAATCAAATCACATTTATGCCTTTGAATATGTCTCTCTTCTTTATTTCTACTATCACGAGTAGGTTCAGGTTTAGATTCTCATCATCTGTTGAGTGACTACAAATGTCTCCTTACTTTTCCAAACTTGGACCCTCAGTTTCATCATCTCTGTTATCTCACATCGATTTATCTAGAACAAAACAATGCCATCTACCAGCTCAAGACCCCTCAATGTTTCCCTCTTGTGTCTTGGTTTATGTCCAAATGTCTGAAAGTTAATTGTATTGCACAGTGAAGGGTGGATTCAGCTTTCCTGAAAAGGATGTACCATATTGTCTTGATGTATGGGTTTGGACCATATGATTTCATTAGGTCTTTTTTACACTTCAGAGTCTTGGTGTAGACAAGCATTTTGTTTCTTTGCAAAGGAGGTCAGGGAAAGGACAATACAGTGTTTTCCATTAATGAAATAACAGTGAGAGATCAAGTCTCCCGAGGAGCTTGGCTCTTATTTTTAGCTCAGCTCAAAGGGCTGTAGCCCATTTTAGCCAGCCTTGGGACTTCCCACAGCAATCTGAGAGATGGATGGCTTGGCTGCAGATATGCTCAGATATTCCAAGTGAAAGTAAGCCTTGAATTTTAGAGTCAGAGTGTGGATACTCATCACCAAACCAAGGAAGGAAGAAGTATGTTTTGACTAAAAAGGATTTGGCTTTTTATGGGACATTGGCCACATAAGTTCCATGTTACCATGAATAAAAGCTTGTATTTGATAGTCAGAGAGACCTGGGCCCTCATTCTGCTGCTAAGTTATTAGCTGATTAACATTGAGCATAACAGTTAATCTCCCTGAGCCTCAATTTCTTTATCTGGGAAATAAGAATAATGATTCTCATCACAAAGTGTTACTGTGAAAATTAACCAAGATAAGACATGTATGATGCTTGTCACATAACACGTGCTCAAAACGTGTTGAGGTGCTTTCTTCCCCATGGTTAGTGTGTTCTGGTATGGCTACATGGCTTTTCACTGGCTGCATTACTGCAACACTTTAGAGAGAAGGCATATGAAATCAAGGCTGGTCTATCCTCTATATAAGAGAAATTAACAGTGTCCTAGGCTGTCAGGGCCATGGATCTATTTCTTCTGCATATATTTCTACTCCAATTAAGCCTTCACAATTTGCTACAGATCTTGTAAAAGGGTCCCTGCCTTTCCACATCTGAGTCCCATTCTTCATTTGAAAGGCCATGGGTAACGTATTGGAAAGAGAAGAGTGTTAAGTGGCCTCAGATACAGAATTTTGAAGACTCAGAGTCTTGTTGTTTATTAAAACCAAATTTACACTTTGGGGCAGATTCTTTGCCTCTGGACCTCATTTGTGTCGAATCTTGCTCATTGACCTAAATTTGTTTACTTCTATTCCATTGAATAAATTCTTCTATCCTAAGCTACTCTACAGCAGTCTGTGATAGTTGTTCAGTTACCACAATTTTCTAAATATCAAATGAATAGAAAATTTCAAAAGAAAGTTAACTACGGATAATTTTGAATATCTAAAATTTTATTACCATTTGGTAAAAAGGAAAATAAAGGAATCAAACAATAAGCTGAGAAAACTATTTGTATTATATTTGGCAGACCAATAACTAATGCCAATATATGATGATATCTTACTAATTAACTAAAAAAAAAAAATTAGCCAAGAGTATAATAGATAAAAGACATGAACCAGTAATTAGAAAAAGAAAATAGAAATAGCAAATGAACCTATGACTGATTGAGAAGACTTACTAGTCAAAGAAATTCAAATTAACACACGTATAACATACATCAATGCTTTTTATTCTGGGTTTCATATATGCATAGGCTAATGAGATGGTGACTTGATGGCCTTTGGGTGGGTAGATGTAGAGGTTGGGTGGGAGAGAATGGGCAGTTTAAGCACATAATCTCTCATATAACCTAAGATCCCTTCCTTATTATAATGTGCTATCTTGCATTTGGTCACATACAAACATAAAGAGCAATTTCTTGCCGGAAATATTCATGGTTCAAAAAAGATATTTACTTGGATGTCTTTTCCATAATGTTACCTGGCAAATGGTAGATATCTGGATATAAAGATATTAGTAAAATTGTCATGTAAATCTCAGGTTAGTGAGATGGACCGTTGTGAAACAGGATGGACTCCATGCCAGAAAGAGAAATGGTTGGATAAACAGAGAAATGCATAAACATTTATTGAGCATATACTAGAGTGCAGGGACTCTGTTAAGAGCCTTACACAGTAATGCTAAGAGGCAGGCATAGTCATCCTTGGTTAAAAATGGGGACAGCAAAACTCAGAGAGATTAAACCACCAGTTCAAGGTCTCAAAGCAAGAAAGAGAAGAGCTGGGATTACTAATACCTGGATTTGTTAAGCCCACCAATTTACCAGCAGACAGATGAGCAGAATAGTTTTACATTCAGTTTTACATTCAGTTTCAGACTGTTCTTTGAGCCCTTTGTTCTTTGAGGTTCATAAAATAATCTGGATATTGTTTTAAGAAAAAAATTGTGTGTAAGTATGCACTTTTTAAATCTAAATAACAATTTTTAAAATTACTTTGAGCAGCAGAAACAATCATCTCTTGTTCTCAGCAATATTTCTACAAACAAAATGTTTGCTGAGCAAAAAGTATTCTGATTTGAAGCTATAATTTTCGGAGTTTTTCTAAAAGTGACAAAGATTCCATGTGATGAGTAAATGTACACTTGAAAAAGACCATACATTTTAAAACAGGAGAACATTTTAAACTCTTTCATTTTCACATCTTGAAAAACATGCTTGACAGTTTTAAGAATATTTTCTGTTTATTGCAGTGTACATTAGGTTATATTGCCCATATGGAGTTGTAATCATATTGAGGTGTGTTCTTGTAGATAATTTTATATTGGAGAAGATATTTAATTACTATGATAAAAAGCTATTTGCAGAAGTCCCAGTGAATAACATAGCCACCGGGAACTTAATGGCAAAGAGAAGGACAGAGCTGAGGAATGGTAAAGTCCTTAACGCAAGAAGGTGTGAGTCAAGTGGAACCTTACATGGGAAAAGTTTTTCCCTGGGCTTTGGGCCCAGCCAATAAGCCAGGTCCCTTTTCTGAGAATTGCCATCTTCCTGCAGGTGTGGGTCTTGGCCACCATAATTTTACTGTGTGACCCTATGCCCCCAGTATTGTCCTTCCATATGGATTACAGAACCAACAGGGGGCACATGACCCCCAAAAAGTTCAACCATATTCAGAATTCAAAATTGGGATTCAAAGGTGTTAGATTCTGCTGGTTACAAATGAGAGGCCTGTGAACTTTGGAGGTACAGGATGGCCATTTTCTGCCATGTATTTAGAAAAGGAGAGAAAACTAGTCTGTAGAAAGAAAAGACTATAGGAGGCATTTAAACAAAACTTGGGGTGGAGACTAATGTCACAGAGAGAGGGGCTGAAAAAGTTTGGGGCTCAATTATTTTTCACATGTTTCTGTTTCCAGGTTTTAACCTCTTCTGACTGCATTTCCTTTGGGTTCCAGGGAATATTCCTATCTCCTTTTGATAAATTCCACCTTTCCTACTTCTCCTGCATAAGCTCATTTGTGTAATTTGGGTCTTTTTTTTTTTTTTTTGCTTGCAACCAAAAGGGCCTTGATTAAAACTCCAGGCTGTTACCCACAAGGATACCAGCAGAAACTATTGTTCCTGGCATGGCCATGAGTTATACAATTCTAGAAAGTGAATCAGCCAAGAAGTTTAGTCCCCAGCTTTGAGGCAGTGAAATTGAATTCAAGGCAGTGAGCCGTGGGCATAGCTGAGGCTAAGATTCAGGGAGAGCAAATCAAGCTGGGGCCCAAAGGGAAGAATGTCAGAGAATTTTTGGAGTGGCTTATTTCTCCAGCTGTTGTGCAGTCAGTGAGACAGTATGCATAAAAATGCTGTCTTCAAAATACGGGGTAAGATAGTTTTGTGGTTTAGTGGACACACTCCCTGTGTCTCAACTTGCCTCTGCTGCTTCATGGCTGGATGACCTTGGGCCAGTTAAACTTCTTTGCCTCCTTCCTTTGTCTTGTAAAATGGAAATGATAAAGATACTTCCTACTTCATAGGGTTACTTTGTTAAATAAATGAGTTCCTATATATAAAGTGCTTGCTTAGAACTTCTCCTGGGGGTTGGCAAGTACTGTTAAGTTTATGTAAGTGTTTGTTTCCGTTAGTGTTTATATGACCGTGTTCTTGGCCTTCACTGTCACACAGACCTTGCAATAATTGCATTATAAATGACTATGGCATTCTACACCATTATCTACAGAGCACACCATATGTGGCATCAGTTAGCCTTGAGTTAAAGTTTTGTGGTATTAGAAATAATAAAACAGGCAGTGGCATGTACCATTTATTCAAAGAAGCACTAACAAGCCTGTGCTGTGTTCTTCTCTCCATTTTCCAGGTGAGGACACTGAGAATGAGAAAGGTTGAATAACTTGGTCAAACTCTCAGAGGTGAGATATGGCAGGGCCTATTTCAGGTCTAAACTCAAGACTTGTTAACTTCATGTTGGCAAGTTTACGGCTTTCATCTCAATGCCCAGCCATATACAAAATCATGTAATGAGCCTTTATGTGAGTCTTTTGCTTTCTTAAGTCAAAGGCAAATTCCCGTGCAAGGAGTCCTTCAAGTAAGTCACGCTCTTCGGCTGGCTGCCCCTTTCTATCTGGGGACGAGCCAAAAACTGCAGTGTGAGATGATCGTGAAGTTCTGAGGAAGGGTGGCTGAACATGAAAGCGGGTTATGGCAACGAGAGAAGATGAAGCAGGGCTGGGTGTCGCTCAAGATGGAAGGCAGATTCGGGAGCACTGAAGAATTTCACAAACTTGCTACAAGTGAACAGATCTTTGTAATTGCTATAAAGGCCTATCTGATTACAACAGGAGCTGGGAGAGTTGAGAAGACATGTAACAGCCATCTCTCAGATTCTCCAGAGCTGAGCATTGAGCAGGCCCACAATTCATAATGTAAAATATAACCCGCTCATAATGGAAAACAATTTATGGTTAATATAGCAACATGTTTATAATTTTACAGACATGGATCAATTGATCCTATAACATTTTTGTAAGTACTACCACACTTGTCTTGTGTGTTACAGCTTAATCATATGTACTCAAGATCTGAGAAACCTACCACAGGACCTGGGCATCTCCTTCTGTGGGAAGAACACTACTCAAATGACAATTAAGTTCCAGTGGTTCAACTGGGCAATGAAGTGAAGTAGTGAAACCAAGGAACGACTTTTGGAATTTTTTATGTTTGTCATCACTGCTTTTCACATCTTACCCAGGAAAGCATATATTCAAAGGTAAAACAGTGTATATTCCATGACAATGCAACTTTTAATTAATTTTGTACCCAGTGGTAAACTGGCTCTAGGAAAACTAAAACAAAAGCAAAACAACCCTGTTTTATAGCATTTGCCAATTTTTGTTGTATGAATACTCTCATTATGGCTGGTTTCAAGGAAGAATACATTTAACAACGGGCTAGCAAAATTTCTAGCTGGCAAAATCCCAATACAAGCCAGTTCCAGTGCACCTCTGACCCTCCTACACCATACTTAGGTGGAAATTCTGGAGCTAATTTTGCCAAAGATGAATGCACAACATTCTCTCCTCTGAAACATTCAGAGCATCATGGGATGCAGCCCCAGAATTAGCTTTCCCCAGGCCAACAGGACTTCCACTTGTTTTTGCTCCAGAAGGAGAAAGAAAACTTAAAACTGTGGAATAAACAAATTAATCATCTTGGGGCTTCTTTCTCTCACCTTATCCTTACCTTCAGGCTGGGTGGGGCAGAAGTGCCCATCACACTTTGGGAGGAAAAGCTTTACTTTTGCATTCAACAAATAGTTATTGAGTTCTTACTGTGTGTCAGACATGAGGCTAGGCACTGGATATGAAGCTGTGTGCAAGGAGATGGGGAAAAGAATGTATTCACTGTCCTCCTGAATGCTGGTCTCTAAGGTCTAATGACCCCCACAGTCATGACCTCCAGACCCTATCCTGGAAATCCACTTCTTCTCTGATCTCTAGTTCCAGTCTTGCTGCTTCATTGTTTGCTTTCTTCTGGCCAACAATATCTCTTGCTTCTCACTTAACCCATGTTTATTTTGCATCTACTATGGGCCAGGTACCCTACAAGGTGCTTGAAATGTACCAATGGAAAAAAATACGGAAAGATTTCATGTATTTTACTAGTGATGGATTCTACCAGCTCATCAAGGCATCATTAAATTCTTAGTTTTCTCAAAATGTTATGCTATTTCTGACTCCTTGTCTTTCCTCTATAAACTCTTTTGGCCCTTTATCTATCTGATAAGCACTTACTAATCCTTTAAGACTCACTTAAGTGTCTTTTCCTCTAAGAAGGCTCCCTGACTCCCTTCTTACAAACAAAGCAAATGCCTTTTTCTTTTGTGTTCTCATAGTACAATCTCATGTTTTCCTGTCTGTTTTCCACTTCAGACTGTGAGCTCTATGTGGAAAGAGATGGTAACTGTGTTGTTATATATATTGGCCTACTGTATACACTTATTTAGATTTAACTAACATAAGGGATAGAGAGAATGTGTAATATTCCAGATTTCTGGTTAAGCCAATTTGTAATATAAAGGATTTAAAAATAAACTGCTTTAACACTTTCTTATGTTAACTTCATTTTAGGAGTGTTTCAGAAGAATATTAATCATACTTGGATTCAGAGAGTATCTGAGAAATGTGAAAATATTGGCTAAATCCAACATCCTTCATTGTAAGTCTATAAGAAACCCTGAGGGATTTGCATTGTTGAACTTGAAACAAAAGAATAAGCAGCCAAAGCTATGGAAGTAGGTGGTAATCTTCAAATCTCTGTGGAATGCATTCTTTAGCAACCATTTGTCCCCATCCTTCCTGGACTAGATTACACAGTGTCCTTTTCTTATTTGGAATGTTCAGGACAACGTGTCACTCATTTCTGCAGTCCCAGCACCTAGTGTGGTACTGGCTCTCGATGAGTGTTTGATGAATAAATGGCACATTATTAGTCAAACAACAGGTTTAATAGGTATTTATTAAACCAAGCAGCTATTTGAACAAAGTGACTGAATTATCACAATGCCTTATTATCTAGGCACAACCAAAGGCATTACAAACTGCTGTTGCAAACTATAGTCAATTATATAAGCAAATCTTGGATGCCAAAGAAAATGAGCTGCCATAGGGGAAATATGCTTACTGCATGAAATGTGAAATAAAAAGATTATGTTTTACTTTATGTTTAAGAAAACCTTGACTATGGTGAGCAGACATAATTTTTGTTGGACTAGCTTTTTCAATGTAGAAACAAAAATTTATTGTCCAATAAAATATTTTTTAAAACAGCTTAGTTTTATATCACATGGAGGACCTACCACTGTAAAATACGGTTTCCACTAACCAAGTCAATGCATTCCAACAAATATTTACTGAGCACTTGTGTCAGCTTATGTGGTGCAAAGATTAATGAAATAGTCCTTTCCTCCAAAGAGTGTTTTAGGATAATGCAGTTGCCTCTGGGGTGAGGTGTGGTTAATTAAGAGACAGCTGAAGGCGCAATTGATAAATCTAGTTTTTATTTCCAAAGCATAACCTTGGCCACATCATTTAGGATATACATTTCCTGACTGTTTATCTTGTGCCAGACACTGGGCTAGGCTGTAGGCTGGGAACCTAGGCAATGCCTGAAATATAATAGATCCTTAATAAATATTTGTTGAGTATGAATAAATAAGTGAATGAATGAATGAAGGTGGGCTGTCAAATAGTTTTCTGGTCCTGCCATGTTGACAGTCAGGATTTGGTGGAAGAAGCATGACTAGGAAACACTGCAGAAAGAATTATTCTACTTGAATGGAAGATCAAGGAAGACTTAAAGAGCTTTTCCCTGAACTGTGTTTTAAAACTGCTAAGTTTTCCAGGAAAATTAGACATTTCAGGCAGAGGAAATAAAAGCCTACGAGGGAGAGAGAGCATGGTGGACTCTGGGACAGGAAATTCCCTTAGTTTGCCTGGGTAGTAGGTGGGATGGGTGTGGAAGAGAGTCGAGCTGAGGCCACCCTCAAGAGAGGTGGAAGCCCGTTGAGAAAAATATGTGTCAACTTTATGTATGCAGTCATGAAAACATGCCTGTGAATAATGCAGTCACCCATTCCCAAGTATTTACCCTAAAGGCACGAAAACCTATGTTTATACAAACTCTATATGCGAATGTAGCAACAGTGTTTATAATCAGTCCAAACTGTAAACAACTCAAATATTACTCAATAGGCAAATAGATGAATAAACTGTGATACATCTATACATTGGAGTACTATTAACCGATAAAAAGGAGTAAAATACTACTAGATGGGACATCTTGAATGAATCCCACAGGTGAGTAAAAGAAGGTAGTATTAAAAAGTTTCAAACTGTATGGTAGAAGAAAGAAAGCTACATCCAGAGAAAACACATCAGTTGGTTGCTAAAGGTCAGAAGTGGGGTGAGGGGGTGACTACGTAGGGACAGACTGAAAGAATTTTTGAAGTTGATGAAACAGTTCTGTACATACATGAAGGTGGTGGTTACATGAATCCATAGAATGTTTTAAAATGCACAGACCTATGTTTGCATAAAAAGTAAAATTTTGCTGTATGATAATTTAAAAGCTAAAATATAAAAATGCTTGCAAATGACATGAAGCCTGTAAAAGGGCTCTTTTTAAAATTATAAATTGCATAGATATTTTTATTCCTTGAGCTCACAGCATCTTGAACATTAATTTCACCAAGTGCTAGGAACATTCTTCTAGTTGCCAAATAATATATTCTACTTCTAACATGATGTTTCATTTAGAATGCTCACGTGTTTTCCTCTTTAAATGACACAAATTGTGCCTTGCACTTTTAATTTATTAATTTGTGAGTTTTAAGCAACCTCTTCTGAAAAGTTTATGGAGGTACAGATGTGTTCTATTTTGGTGGGAAATGTTAGGTACCGGATATACAATATTATGTGCTTAAATTGAATGAGGATTCATTAAAAAAACAAAACGAAACAAAACAAAGAAAACCAGCCTGGGAATGAGAGTGGAATTTCCCCTCAGTGTTCTTTTGGCAGTTGATTAGAATATAAAGACCCTTGTGGATTCATTGGCTCTGTAATCTCATGCTATAAGCCCTGACTCTCTAGTCCAGAGATGACATTTGCGGCTGTGCTCTAGTGTAACTTTGTCTACTTTATGTATATTTGTAGGTTTTCAGCTGTGGAAAGCAGAACAGCAAGACATATTAGAGGTCCTTCTTTTACAGATGGAGAAACCAAGCCCAGAAATGCCAAGTTTCATGCCCCAAATCACATGCTGACCAGGACTAAAACCCAGCTATCCAGATGCCTGGTTGCATGCTCTGTTTTATACTCTGCTGGCTGGCACTTTAACTGTTTGCTTTTATTTATTTATTTTTAGAAATTATCCCAAGACCCTGGGAGGTATTCCTTTTGCCTTCCTAAAATAGCCTTAAAAATGATAGGAAATGCACAATTAATTAACCCCATGCTTCAAAGAAATAAAATAAATCAAAGTACCCTTCCTTTTTTTTGTTGGCATTTGCAGGTAAGAGTTGGTTGATGTGAAAGTTCATGTGTGAGGGAGCAAAGGAGCCTTGAAAAGCAGTCTGACCTCAACTTCTTGCACCCAGAGAAAGTGCCATTGTCCCTCAGGCACTGACTTTTCAAAAAGTGGAATGGGTGGAGATTGTCATCCTCACTCTCTTGCCTATTTGTCACACTGTGAAGGAATTTTCCAGACATCTTTCTTGAATTATCAGTGGGGATTGGACCTGGTTTTGACATTTGAAGGAGCAACTGGCCCAAGTGTCAATCTGATCTCTGATGTTGGGTAGCTTAGTGCATTGAAAATGTAGTAGCAGGGGTTCAGCAACTTGACAAGGATTATGACTTTGCTGCTAGCTCACCATGGGACCTTGAGCAAGTTACTTTTCCTTGTAAGGTCTCACTTTTCCTATATGGAAAACAAAAGATTGATAAATACTTGGTATATGTTTTACATAGGGTGAATGTTGGAGGAAAAAAAATTAAAAAAATACTTGATTATATGGGCTACTTTTTCCCAATCTCAGGCCCATGAGGGCATCACTAGATGACCATAGACTAGATCTTCCTCTCTGAGTCCCAGAATCCTTGTCCATAGTAGTAATACCACAGTGCTATAAGTATGAATTGTAATTATTCTTGTTGCTTTATCATCATTAGCATATGTTTGATGTCAAAACATGTTTTGCTGAAGGCAAGATGAAACAAATAAATTGATATTTGCTTTGGAACTAAGATTACTCTCTGATATATTGCCTGACTTTATATCTGGAGCTGCCTGAACCCTCCTTCTAATGTCCTCACCTGGAACTACAATGCTATCCCCCACATCTGCCTCTCATTTAGCTTCTGTGAGAGTTGGAGCTACCAGAAATAGTTCATAGTTTTTCGTGTCTCTTTAAACAAAGCTCTTTGGATACTGATATGAATAAAACAGACTGTTATCAGCATTAAATGACATTATGCACAAGATGTGTCTCCAGTTGGAACTGGTACGTGGTGAATAGCCTACCATCATCATCATTATTACTGTAATTGTTATAGTTAATAATTTAGAAAAAGTGTTTCTGCTTATCTACTAGAGACTATCATTAAATATGTATTCTTCTACCTCTCTATCTTCTTGACAACATCCAAATCTACTGTAGCTTCCAGATATCCATACTTATTCCCTACTCTCTGAGAATGGCTGAGCCAAGCCCAATTTCACTAAGACTATTATTTTATTATTTCTAGACTCTGCTGATGAAAAGTAGTATGTCAAGCCTTATTGTCTAGCATTCTCTTTAAGTGGAAAGTGTTTTCTTTTAACTAAAATAAAAAAAAGAGAGAAAAGAAAGAAGGAAGGAAGGCAGAAATGAAGGAATGCAGAAAGGAAGGAATGAAGGAAGGAATCCATCTTATTCTACTAGTAAGTTAATTCTTTGTTTCCAAGAAATGTAGTCATTTGATAATGACTTTTCCTATGCCTCCACCCCATCTCAAGTAGATTTGCCTATTATTTTTTTCATAGCACCACATATATTTCTTTTATTCATTTCTTTTACCATATATGTTTCTTACAATACATTAATAAATGTGAATATGTTTTCCCACATTAAAATGTAATCTACATGAGAACAATGACTACTTCTATCTCATCTTATCTTCTTTGTTGCCATTACGTGACACAAAGGAATTAATAAATACTTATTAAGTCAATGATTCCTAAGATGCAATAAGAAAAGGAAAACAGTTTAAGCAGCCCAGTGTCGTATCTTCCTGAGTGAGAAGAAACTGTGTTGACATCATTCTGAGAAGTAGAGCTACAGGTACCTACATAAGCCTGTTACGTTACTCATCACAAATTCCCAGCCTAAGACTTTGGAGACAAACCTTTAAAAATGACTGTGTTTCTTTGTAACCTCTTCTTTTTCTACTCAGAATATAATTAGGCTTTTAGATATAGAGAGTTGAAAAGTAACCTTTGTTGAAGGTGAATGATGCTAAATAGTGTAGCCATGTCTGTCTCCCCATGAAACCATCAACAGATTCCACCTTTTCAAGCACTGCTTCTGAAGCACTCCCTATCTCTCCTCCCACCCCGCACAACAACATGCTGATATTAGTCTCAAGGTAGAGAATGGGGCTAATCTGCAAAGACCTAATCACACCGTGGTTATTTTTGCCACTCTCTACGTTGCCATTTACATGCATTCCCTTAAACCCTCATTTTAACTCCTCATGATCAACACTCCCATATTGCACATAACCAAGCTGAGGATCAAAAAGGATAAACAGTGTGCCCTAGGTTCTAGGCTTCTTAAGTAGTGGTCCTGGGATTCTACCCATAGCCTACCTTGTATGAAACTCCATAATCATTCCTTTAAGCTTTGCTGCCTCCTGAAGTTGTGTGACATTGTAGAAGTGGGGAGGGGAATAGAATTCTTACTTATTTAATTGTTTTTAAGTTGAAGTATCTGCAAGACTCAAGACATGACATATGCAAGGGCACGGTGCGTTCAGGGAACCTGGAGTCGTGGAGGTTACATGGAGGAGTGTGTCAGGAGATGAAGTAGAGTGGTACGAAGGGATCCGGGCACTAACGTGTAATTCTGACCAGTAAAACAGTGATAGCAAACTGGTAGCTACTAACACATGCTATTCTCTTTGGGAACAATGGGGTACAATCTGCTCATTTCTAAGAAAACACAGCCTTTCCTTTCAACCTTCAGCTGTGTAATTGATGATAGAAATAATTATCAAAGGATTTTGAACTGGCTAAGATTCATAGAAGTCTCTCTTGAAGAAAAAAAAGAAAAGGAATTCCATGGTAATCCATGTTGTATTCAATCCCTGAGTGGATTTGATGCCAATTACTGCCACCTGCCCCATCTTGTCTCCGTTACAACACCCCAGGGAAAGCTGAACTTAGGCCCTGTCAAAAATGTCAGCTCTGCTTCTGGGGCCAGATGCAGTAACTTTCCTTGAAGACTGCTGGGGCCGGGTCCCAAAAGAAATGAGCATTAAATCTTCCCTTAGGCTAAATGGGGACTGCCAATCTAGCCCTCCGTTTCCAGCCTATGTAGAGAAACCAAACATTTCCCTCCAGAAGGAATGTGCCAGATGCTGTACCAGATGCTCCTGATAGGTTATGTTATTTAATCCCCAACACCTGAAACCCTATTTATCATCATTCCCAATTTACACATGAGAATATTGAGGCACCAAAGGCACTTGCTTTATGTGGGTAGATAAGAATTTTAGCACAATCATTCTCACCCCAACATCTATTCTCCACCTTTTCACTAAAAACAATAAGAATTTCCCTAGATTTATTTTGCATTATTTAATTGAAAGCCCTCAAGTAAATGTCTTTCCACAACCATGAAAGTTTTTTGTTTCCATCCCCAGCTCCCACCAAAAAAATGACTTCAAAAATGACCTGAAACATGGACTGCCATCTTGATTTTTCACAAGAGTGTCCTGGAAACAAGATTGATACTAAGGAATGTCTCTGCTGGGAAAGCCCCAAATGACAAATATATTAAAAAAAGGAAGTGATTTGCCATATTTTCAAATTTTAGTTAAAAGAACTGTCAAAAAGAATGCGAAGGATTGTTACCAGTTTTTGAAAATGATGGAATTCTTCATCTCCATAAGCCCATATACTTGATGAGCAGTTAACACTTTCATGTTACTTTAAAAGCAATATGTTGTTGGATGTTCACAAAAGCCCCATTACTCAAATAGATTAGGAAATACAGGCGTCCACCTGTAAAATTCCTAGCTCAATATCTTAAATCTATTGGTAGCAAATCCAGAATTCACTTCTAAGTATTCTGACTACACCCATTGCTGTATGCACAGTGGCACAGTTGCTTCCCAGTGCTTAATACTTAACTATTTAACACCTATTCAGTTATCATATCCATCTACATATTCTTTCAAAAGTATTTTTTTTCACTTACCAGACATTGTGCTGAGTGTGTGAGACCAAAACAAACAAACAGACAAACACACACACAAAAATCCAAGGCTGACTCACTGTTATCAAATTGTTCACAATCTTAACTGAAAGACTAGTGTGAAACTAATAATCATAATTTAGTGAAGTAAACACAACAGCCAAAGAGCTAAAGATTGAGCGAGCTACAAAGAAGAAATGGAGTTTTACTTACAGGCTTCACAGAGGTCGCCTGATGTGGATTTTGACAGATGATAAGATTTCACCAGGTGGCTAAATGTGAAAAACTTGTCATGTTAGTTTTGCCTTAAATGTCTATTATATTTAATTAAAAGAAACATGGTGCTTCAAAAATATACAGTGATACTCAGACCCCAACTATAAACTTAATCTAACAAGTCATAGTTTTGCTTTTCTATATTTTAGTATAAGATTTAATTATATTGGCTCTTCCTTGAATCTAGACTTTCTTCCAGTTGTTGAGTGCAATTTTTACACATTTGTCCATACACATAATAGTTTATTTAAAGAGTTATTCTCTTTGTTAATGATCTGGTTAAAGATTTCTTTTCTGGTTATTCTGAGCATTCTTTGTACATTGCAGGAATATTTGAATTTCATCCCAGGGAACTAGGTGGTTCATATAAAATTGCTTGCATTGATCACATTGATTGATAAAGAAACTCTTCTGAAGGGAATTGATTTATGTTTGGAAATAAAAGACTATACAGAATCATGAATAGAAATAAAGCACCCTATGCTGGTTGTTCAACCCTTGCTGCATGAATTAGCTGTAGTTCTGTCATTAGCTTTGACATAGTTGTAATCTAGTATGTAGCCATAAAAAACTGTTGTAGAGTATATAAAGATCAGGTGTCATTTTCCCCAATGTTCTAAATCAGTATTCAAAAAACAAATTCCAACTGAGGCCAGACAGATAACTTGAATGAAATAGAGCACATTCTTGGGGAATGGACATGTCCCATCTAAACTGTGTAGTTTCAAGTCAGCTCCAGTGAACTGCTGCCATATAGGAATGTGGACTATTGTTGCTAGGTCTTCTGATTTTTAAATGAATTTGAAAAAAATGGATTTTTATGGAAATCTTTGAATATTTATTATTCATTCATTACCCATTCATTTATTCATTTAAAATATTGCAACTTAAGCAAAACACACTGTAGGGCTGGTTATGGTCTACCAACCATCGTTTTAGAAATTCAGCTGTAAGTGGTGATGGCAAATCCTGCAGAGGTTAAATAATTGACCCCACATGAAGAATCAGTCTTAGGCCATCACAAAAAAAGAAGTACCACTACCATTCTAATTCTATTGCGAGTGCTTCCTCTGATAATACTTTTTCTTGGGTAGGGTCAAACTGAACATTTTCTAGGAGTGGATTTATGTAATGATGATCCCAGCGATAGCCACTGCACTTAACTGAGGGGTTAGTGCTGCAGGAAGGACGGCCGAAGTGAGGGCTGGGTCTGTCCCCTGCTGCACCTGCCAGGCATCCTCTGCTTCTCCAGCTTCATGATGAGGAGATGCCTTACACAACCCCAGGGATTTTATCTAACAGATGCAATTTTACCTAAGTGATAATTATGGAAGCCTTGCTAAATATTAAATAATTTTATTCTACATCTTGGATAAGTGTGAACAAATCAAAAATACCACTCTTATTCATCTTGAAGCGAAGTAGAAAAAGCCACCCCATCAATGGGATGATATGTTATTTGATTATGAACACATAGCCTATTTTACCAGTGAAAAAATGATGTGGTTACTCCCTCATTTGAACTTCTGCATTGTGTTTACCCTAAAAACCATAAATGTAACAGTTGTCTGTCCTGTGATGATTTTCACTTTTCTGTGTTCTCTACCGAGTTAATCTGCATGCTCTAGGAGAGTAACTGTCAGTGTTAAGTTACTGTAGTCCAGAGTCGTGGTTTCTCTTCCTAATTCCAGTAAGCTAAAGGCAGGTAAGGATTGAACATTCAGTAATTCAGGCTCTGGCATCTGGCTGCCTAAGTTTGAATCACTATTTAGCAGTCTCATTATTTGGAAGCCAGGTGTTTGGGGCAATTTCCTTAACAGCTCTGGACCTCAGTTTCCTCAGTTGCAAAATAAGAAGGTGTTATGAGGGATATTGTGTGGATGAAATAAGTAAAAATGTTTAGAACAGCGTCTGGCATACAATGTTCTATAAATGTCACCTATATTATTATGTTCTATATAGTGTGGATGCCCAGGTGACAGCCAGCTGGTCTCTGATTGGTGGCTCCAAGTATGTGTTGATACAGGAGGGATGGCAGTAGACTGAATGTCTACAGTGAAAAGCTACCCTCAGAGGGGGAAGGGCTATAAAAGACAACAACACACACCAATCTGATGAGATCATTCGGGTACATACCAGTCCCCCTTGTGGTTCCAATCCTATGAAACCATCTTGTCTTGAGTACTCCACACTTTGTCCATCTACCTTCTCAAGCTGATAAACTGCTACTCCAGCCTCAGAGATCAGCCCAATGCTACTGACTTTGTGCCCCAGGTGGCACTGGCTGTTCCCTCCTTGTGCCTTCACAACCTGGATTACACTCCCCTGCGAAAGCTCTCAGCCTCTTCAACTGTGTAGTGGTTTGGTGTCCCCTCCACTCATGAGCGTAACCCTGGGACAGGGATTGAGTTGTTCACCTTTATATCCCTGACACTTTGCAAAGTGCCTGGTACACCATAGAGACTCAGAAAATTTTTTTTCAATGAAAGAATAAAAAATGTTTAGTGGCTGAAAAACTGATGGGATTGATGAATGAATGTGCAAATGAAAACAGGAATGAATTATACAAATTGTTGGTGCCAAGTTCAAACTTTACTCTCTTCTTAGCTTTCCCTAGTTTAGAACAACATTTAGACTAATCACATCTAATCTTTTAAAGCATAGTCAAATTCTGTTACAAACTGATTACAACTGCAAAAAGAAACCAGATTAACTTCTCTCTCCATCAGGATCACATATGCCTTGCTAACTTCACTTTCTACTCCTGTTCAACTCAGCGCCACGACTCAGCATGGTCTCCTTGCTGCTGCTCTGTCCTGCTGTGGCCCATGAGATTCCGTCTGATGGTCCCTTTCTCCTCCTCGCCTCCTCGCTAAATTCTACTCATTCTCTGGAATTCTCACTCTCCACAAAAGTTGCTGCATGCATTTGGCCTTTATTAATATTTCACAACTACCATAATTACCATAACACACTTTTATTCTTTTATTATCTCCCCAGCAATTTGTAAATTTCCTGAGAGCAAGACTCACATATTCTACTTCGTCTTATACATCTCATATTCACAGGAACAATAGGCTTCTAAACCAGCAACTGGGGCAAATGTTGGAACAAAGGAGGTTTTTATTTACAAAGAAAGTCAAAACAAGTCAGATCATTAACTATTATTTATTTTTATCTTTTATTGTACTAAAGATCTAAAAACAGTATTTTTAATTAACTCCCATCATAGACCAAAATAAATATTATTTTATTTTATTTTAAGACATAGTCTCACTCTGTTGCTCTGTCTAAAGTGCCGTGGCATCAGCCTAGCTCACAGCAACCTTAAACTCCTGGGCTCAAGCGATCCTCCTGCCCCAGCCTCCTGAGTAGCTGGTACTACAGGTGCGCACCACCACACCCAGCTAATTTTTTCTATTTTCAGTAGAGACAGGGTCTTGCTCTTGCTGGTCTCCAACTCCTGACCTCAAGTGATCCTCTTGCCTCGGCCTCCCACAGTGCTAGGTTGAGCCACCGCACCTGGCCCAAGATAAATTTTAGATATATCAAATGTTTAAGCAAAAATAATGAAATGATTAAAAGTGTAACAAATACTAAAGGTAAACATATTTTAGCCACTGATATTAGGCAGAGAATGTAAAGAAAAAAAGATTGATAAAGTAAATATTGAAAATAGCATTTTTACATATAATATCACTTTGTGGCAAATGGTAAATAGTAACATATGGGTCAGAAAGATAACATCCTGCATATATGAAATATACTTGCAAATCAATTGGAAAGAAATAAACATATCAAAAAATTAAGTAAATACATAAAAAATAAAAATAAACACAATAATCAGATAAAGTGTTCCTATTGTCTAGTGATCAAAATGCAAAATAAGTGAAAATGGAGACAACAGACAAGATTAAGGTCATATTGCTGCAATGGTTCCAGACAGTGGTTTGGTGATGTGCATCAGAAAGCCCCACAATGTCCATGTCCTCTCATCTAGAAACTCCATTTACAGAAGTCAAGGCAAGTTTGATGGGAGGAGAAAGATAACACTTGCCAACACTGTCGTGCTTGTTCCCTTTTCTCCTTTTTAATGTTCTTTTCTTTTCCCTTCGGTTTTTTTTTAAATACATATTTTATGTTTTTTCTATGGAGAAAGTATTATGTATTTGTAATATAAAAATCTTAAAATAATGTAAAATGCAAAAATTCTATCATTTATCATCCATCAATCATCTATCTCTCTATAATCTATTATCTATCTATCTAAAGACTTACAGTTAATATTGTTAAATATGTCCCCCTTTTATGGTGCGGGGTGAACACAGAAGCTTTTTTTCTGTTTTCAGCTTATATTATATAGAATTATGAATTTTGTTTTAATAGATGGCAAGAGCGAGAAATGATTTTCTAAGAAAAAGCAAAGGTTTTTGAATTACGAACTCGAGTTGAATTATGGCTTCACTTCTCAGCAGTCTGGCTTGGAACTTTTGCCATAGTCCCTTGGAGCCTTAATTTCCTCATGAGTAACAAAGGTTTCTAACACCTAACTTTCAGGTTTGTTGTGAGGGTTAAATTAAATAAGCTATGTAGAGAATCTGGCCAAGTTCCTGGTGCTAAGTACATGGTTGTCATTCCATAAAATGAGCCCCTTGGAGACAATAGCCAGTTAATTTTAAATAGAGGAATTGTTTGAACAAGGAGACCCAGTTATGGAAGTGGAAATCTATGGACTTTAAACACGTTGGGTGCTCGAAGATAGTTTCTTTGGCTATGGAAGGTGGCCCTGTAATTTCCTAAAGGCTGGGCTGGCTCTCTGATCTTCTTGCTACAATTCCTTTATTATATGAGCATCTATGGCTAATATTCTGTGTTTTTTTTACATAATGGGCCTTTGAACTCAGGGGTAGGCATTACATGGAATAATGGCAGAGCTAATGTCAGTTCTCAGTTTTGCACTAACAGCTCTGTTGACAGAAAGCAGAGGGGGAGAAACAGGTGTAAGAAAAAGAAGCATCAGTGCCTGTTTGCCAAATCCTTCTTCATAAATTTTCCCAATGAAGAAACCCTCTCTAAAGCCACTCAACGTTCTTATTCTCTATCTCTCTCACTGGTGGGTCTGACACTTATTCTTTATCACATTACACTCTCTGAATTATCTTCAAACACTTAGAGGTTCTTGTGGTTTTGCCGTTTCTCCAACATAGATGCCCTAATCCCCTCCTCTTCTGGCTGTTTTTTCTTAGGTGTGCATGATGTATACAGAGAGATTTGCTAACAGGTGGAGTGAGGGTCATCCCAGGTTCTGTGAAGACTCCACCTGGCAAACAAGGCAGTGGATCTAGGATTTCCTGCCCTGACAACTGGTGCATTGAGGGCAGGGAACAGGGCAAAGGGCACCTGTTCAATCTAGTCTTTCCAACATGTGGCATAAAGAAGGTGTTCAGGAAATACTTGCCCATCTAAAGGTGAGCCTTGCCTATAAAAACTGCCAAATTGCTTGCTTATTGTCACAATTTACTAAGAGGCTGTGCTCTTAAAAACAGCTTATAAATCCCATTTCTCCTCCCCAGCCAAGGAATATTCCTGCCAAGTTCCTCTGCCTCTTCTCAAACACTTCCAGGGCAGCCCCATTTTGACTAACAGTTTTGTGAGGTACAAAGAAGACCAATTTTAGACACAGAGTGGGATTCAAACTGTCTAGGTTAAATTAGTTTATTTGTCTAAAACATCTGACATATGGGAGTCCAAAGGGAATACTAATTCTCAGCTGAGGGTCTCCTAGCAGCTCCACTGCTGTCTCCTCTGTGAAGTCACCTCCGTGTCTCAGATACGTCCCTTCTGTGGACATCTATCTGTTTGCCTCTGTTGCTAGTGTAGGTCCCTCTGTGATCTGCTCATTCTCAAGTGCTCAGTGAACACGTGTCTCGTTATATAAATGAGTTCAGAGACTAGAGGCAGGAGGGCAACTGCCCATCTCTGCTTTTCTCCAGCCCCCCAACCAGAGAGAGAGTAGTGGCTGCCAAGGCCCCTTAATCTGAGGCTGTTGTGGCTCAGTCAGCAGCCCCCACAGGGAAGGGGTGAAGAGCAGCAAGGGTGGCTGGAGGCTCAGGGTCCTGACCACTGAGTGTGGGTTGCGGGGGGGTCTTTGGATGCATTTGGTGCTCACTGGTCTGTACTGTCCGTGTTTTGTTTTTTCCTAGAGCCTCGAGGATGATGCTCATACCACTGTGTTTCCCACCTCATCCACGCAGAGTGGGACAGGACTGTATCTATTGAACCAACACATGTTTTTGGGTGGTTAGAGATTTGTCAAAGAGACATTTCAGGAAACCTCTTGGGAAGTTATGTGGGGGATAAAGCAGATTCTAGGACCCATTTGGGGGAACAGGGGAGGAAGAGAATATTGGGGGTGGAAGTGGGACTCAGCTGGCCCCCATCACTCCTCCTTCCTGTGCAAGTTCATTCCTAAAGCAAAGCAATGCCTGGTGACTTGGGAAGAAGGGTATAGGGATGAGGACCAAATTCTAGAGACTGGAATAGTGAGAGAAAACTAAGCAACAGGGACCAGCAGCACTCTGTCCAATGGCAATGGGAAGGGAAAGAGGCCCTGGTCTTCGGTTACCTCCCACCCATGCTGGTTTAGGCTAAGTCCAAAACCTGTTGTGAGAGTAATAATGACCATGAGAACAATAATAGCTGCTAATATAAACTGAACAATGTAAGCATTGTTTCATTTAGTACACACACACATACACACAGGTGCACACTTGTAAGGTAAGTGCTACTCTTGCTTTGTTTACTGATAGGGAACATGGAATTTGGAGAGGTTACCTAAACTGTCTGAAATTGTGTAGTTTGGGGGTGGTGACATTGTAATCTGAACCCCAGGAGTCTTGCAGCAGAGCTTCCCCTCAATCATTACATTCTATGTTGCAGGATTTTTGCTTCAGATTTTCTAAAAAACACATGCACATCTGTGCATGCACACTTTTACAAACCTTTTTTGTTACTAAACTCTCGGCACTCATACATCATTTAGCATGATGGGAGCAGTGGTAGGCCTGGAATATTCGCTGTACCTACTAGTTATTATTTTATAACAGCTTTATCAAGATATAATTCATCTTCCATAAAATTTACCCTTTTAAATTTACCCTTTCAGTGATTTTTAGTATATTCAAAAAGTTGTGCAACCATCAACCCTACCTAATTTTAGAACATTTTTAGAAGCCCCATACTTATTAGCAATAGTTTCCCATTTTTCCCTTTCCCCAGCCTCTGTCAACCACTAATCAGCTTTCTGTCTGTATGGAGTTGCCTCTTCTGGGATTTAATTTAAATGGAATAAGATACTATGTGGTCTTTTGTGACTGGCTTCTTTCATTTACCATAGTGTTTTCAAGATTCTTCCAAGTCGTAGCATATATCCGTACTTTCTTCCATTTTGTGGCTGAGTAATATTTCATTGTATGTGTACATACCACAATTTGTTCATCAGTTCATTTTTTGAATGACTTTTTGTTTGTTTCTACCTTTTGGCTATTGTGATTAATGCTGTTATGAGAATTTGTGTACAATTTCTATGTGGAAATGTGTCTTCATTTTGGGGTATATGCCTAGGAATGGAATTTCTGGGTCATATGATAATTCCATATTTAACTTTTAGAGGACTCTTCAAACTCTTTTCCAAGGTGGCTGCACCATTTTACATTTCTACAGCAACATGTGAGGGTTTCAATTTCTCTACATCTTCACCAACACTTGCTATTTTCCATTTTTAAAATTATAGTCATCCTAGTATGTATGAGGAAGTATTTCGTCATGGTTTTGATTTGCATTTTTGTAATGAATAATGTTGTTGACTATCTTTTCATGTACTTCTGGTCATTTATAACTCTTCTTTAGAGAAATGCCTACTTAAATTCTTTCCCATTTAAAAAATTGATCTCAGAGAAGGAAGCAAATGCAAATGAAAGCAAGTGAAAAATAGCCTGCATGTAACAGTTCTTCATATAATCTAGATACAAGTCCTTTATCAAGTGTATGTCTTGCAGGCATTTTCTCCCATTCTGTGGATTATCTTTTCACTTTTTTTGTATTCTACTTTGAAGTGCAAATGTTTTACTTTTGATGAAGCCCAATTATTCAATTACTTTTTTGTTATTTGTAAGAAACCATTTCCCAACCCAAGGTCAAAAGTATTTCCTCCTACTTTTTATTCCAAAAGTTTTATCGTTTTAGTTTTTAAAATTTAGGTCTATTATCATTTTGAGTTAATTTAAGTATGTGATTTGAGGTAGAGATCCAGCTTTACCCCTTAAATGTGGAGATCCAGTTGTCCTGGCACCACTTGTTGAAAATCCACCAGTTATTTTTTTTAACCTTAGTGCCACATTTATTATTTTATAAATATGGTACTTAGAAATATCTGAGTACTTTATTTTTTTACTTGTTTAAATTTGTCTTTTCTTACCTCTATGAGAGCCAGAACCTTGTCATTCTTTTTTATTACTTACTCTGGTAGGAATGTGTCCTCCCAAATGTATATGTAGACTCTTAATCCCCAGTGTAAAAGTATTAAAAAGTGGGGCTTCAGGGAAGTAATTAGATCATGAGGGCCCTGTCCTCATGAATGGGATCAGTGCCCTTATAACAGAGGCCCACATGCCCCTTCTGACATATGAGGATGCAGCGAGAAGGCCCTATCTATTAATATGAAGCAGACGGAGCCCTCACCAGACACTAAATCTGCCAGCACCTTGATCTTGAGCTTTCTAACCTCCAGAACTGTGAGAAATAAATTTCTGTTATTTATAAATTACTCAGTCTATGCTATTCTTTTATAGTAGCCCAAATGGACTAAGATACCACTGTATTCACAGTGACTACAACAGGGCTAGGTATATATTATACACTCAATAAATATTTGTTTAATAACTAAGTTCTCATAAAAGTAAAAAGTAGAACAGATTATACTAGAGAATAAAGAGGGTTCAGAGAAGGGATAGGTAGAGAGAAATTTGTTAAAGGGTAGAAAATTACCATGAGATAAGTAGGAATAAGTTCCAGTGTTCTATACCACTGTAGGGTGACTATAGTTAACAATAATATATTACATAGTTTCAAACAGCTACAAGGAGGATATTGAATGTTCCCATCACAAGGAAATGATAAACATTTGAGATGATGGCCATGATAATTGCCCTGATCTGATTACTATACAGTGTATGTATTGAAACACAGCTATATACCCCATGAATATGCACAATTATTATTTGTCATCAAAAAATTAAATTAAAAAATAACTAAGCTCTTAAATTATATGATGCTATTAATGTATGTATTCAAATTTCAACCAAATTAGAGCATTCTACAGTATTACACAGGTATCCAGGATTATGTCTCTAGATTTAGATCTCTAGAATTATGACTCTTCACTCCTAACATCTCATGGGCAGCTAGTAGAGGTTAGGAGACTCTTCGTCTTCAGTTACCTGCATTTCCTTGTGTAGGACCACACAATCAGTTCTCTGCTAGCTATACTCAGCTATTACTTCTCAAGAACAGCAACAAAGATGTTATTCAATATATTTAGAAAAAAAGGATGGGTGTAGGGATTCAAGAAGAGAAAAGGAATAGAAAATATAAGTTAATAGATTTGATTTTGAAGTTCTCAGTCAGGGGAAGTAATTTTGTGATTATCTCAAGGATTTTGAGATGGCATCAACAGCATTAAATGGGAGAGAGCCAAGGATGGTAAACAACCTACACGGAATAGTCCCCAGATCACCCTTGATGCCAGTAGCTTCCTTGTTGAGGAATGTTAGTAAATAAAGAACACAAGGACCCAATTCTGAGTCTTGATTCTGCCTTTTACAATTATGGTATATGACCTTGGAAAATACAGCCTTAATTTCTTCAACTGAAAAAAGGAACAAAAATAGTTGCTGCAAAGGATAAATGTAAAAATTAGAAGAAATAAAACATACAGTAAAATCCCATTGTCAGTAAGATATACTTACCTGCTTCCTCCTCCAGTCATTCTCAGAAGAGAGACCAAGCCATGAAATACAAGGAGAAAAAAATTAAAAATCAACATGAAAAGTCCTCTGCAAACAACCATGGTTTCATACTTTGATGATCAGTTTCTCTTCTGGAGGACATGTGCTGTACAAAATATAATTCTATTTGTCATAGCAATTTTGTACATTGCTCTTTATGCTTCCTTCTTTTCTTTGTCCAGGTACTAGGCAAATGTCTTCCATCAGCCCACTCAGTTTTTAACTCCAAGATTTCACTCCTTAGGTCTTTTGTACAGGTCATGGACTACTAAAACCTGACTCCATCTATGCAATAAGGTGTTTCAGAAACAAACCTGAATTTGAATCCTGATTTTTCTACTTACTAGCTATATGACCATGGATAAGTCACTTTAATGCTCTGAGCTTCAATTTTTTTAGTTACATCTTCCTTTTCAGTTGAATTTAAACAGATCACAGAGTTAAAGGAAACCCTGAAGAACCAGAGCTTGAAAAATAATGGAACCAATGAAGCTCTGAGAATCTATTAGGAGACACTGAACACATGATTTTCAAGGTGTCAACACAGGCATCAATGAGATCCTACTTGTTCTGCATTGCTTGGTTTAAGATTCAGATTTCCAGGGAAGAAATAGGATTGGCCTAGCTTGGGGTCATGTGCCCACTCTATGCCACTCTGATTGACATTCTTAGAAGAGAGGATTGCCCTATGGAGAGAACTGCTTATTAGGGGCTTGATCACGGAAAAGTGGCTCAACAGACCCATGGGAAGCTGGCAAAAGGAGGGATACAGGAATAAACATCCTGACTTTACTTTTTCTAGCCATTCATATCTCTTACTAGTGTCTCCAGTTGGCCAAAGACAACTGGCTGTTTGATGGCAAGGGAGCTCATTGATAGTATCTATATGAAGTCAGAATTTTAGGGAGCACAGCAGGGTGGAGTGGGTGAAAAGTGAATCTGAAGGGGCTAATGGAAAATATGCATAGCTAGTATATTTAATGTCCCTAAAACATTGTGGTAGTGAAATCTCTTTCTTCTCTCTTATTTAAGAAAAAGGCCCATAACTTCTTTTATCCTAGAAGGAAAACTATGTGTATAATCCCTTGTCCAGGAAATTCCAAATAATTTGGAAGTGGCTAAAGGCATGAGTCAGCGGGTCTCTCTTCTCTTTTTCCCTGGTGCAGTCTTATCTCCAGCAGGCCCTGCTCCAGTTGTGAGGTGCCCCCACCTGCCCCTTAAGGGCCTCATGGAGGCTGTGGGTGGCAGTTCCCCCTACGTGGGTGGCACTGTGAGCTCCTGCCAAGGCTGAAGGAAGCCACTTCAAAAGACACCACTACCACCCTGATAAATGGAATCAGAAGGGCCTTGCTTCAGCCCAGACTATTTCTAAGCACTTTTCACCAGGCCCTATTCTTGAGGGTACATTCCTCCTCTGAGTGGATTTGGGCAATGACCGAGGGCCTCTCATCCAGGCAGTCATTTGTCAAGTCTGAACCCATCCCTCTGTGTTAGGAATGTTAGGAAGAAGAGAGAAAAGAAGGAAAAATGGTGTTTCTTCCATGCCCTGGCTATGTATTCTCTCTAGTTCTTACTTGCTAGATAAGGTTGGAACACTTTTCAGTTTACTCTTAGAAAAAGTAATTTAGAATCTCTGATAAATTAGCAATAGACTGGCTCAAGTAAAAAAATTTACATTTTTTAGCATAGTTTCCAAATAAATTCAATCACTACAGTTCCATCATTTAGGAAAATAAATGAAAATAGATACTTGCAGCAAATAAGTATTTCGTTTTTACAAGAGCAGCATGATACATTGAAGGAACACTGGAATGGGGCTCCCAAACTTGGATGGTAGGATTGGTTGAACTTGAGAAAGCTGTTTCTCCTCTTTGGGCCTCGGTTTTTATATTTACATTGAGAGTTGGGTTGGCAACAAGAGGATGATTCAAATTGTCACTGTGACCCAACATACAAAGAAGGATGCGTCATAGCTGACATGATGAAAAGGAATTATTCCCCTAGAAGGGACAAGTACATTGTCATCAGGAAGAGCTACAATCATCAGTGAATTGCTTTTTAAATTTTCTAAGTTGAGTCATAGATTCAAGAGTTAACATTCCATTTTTCCTTATGGTTTTTTGTGTTTTAGAATTTTCCTAATAAAGAAACGGGGATATAGTATTGTTACTGTAGCATAGTTTTACTTTTAGGTTCAATATGATATACAGGTAGTATGTAGTAATGGAAGGAAACTCTGAGATGTAAACCTGGTCTCAAATCTGAAAGTTGCTAAACGCTGGAATTGAGTCCTCTCAGCTAAGAAAATGGAATAATAATATTTCATAAGATTTCCCCGAGGATTAGAGATAAAGATGTAAAAGTACCTTATGTAAAGTACCTTGTATGTAGTAGGCATTCAAGAAATGATGTCTCTTCTTATCTTCATGTTCGCACTTATTCACATTTGCCTAACAATATTCAAAGCTCTTAGGATCCCAGGGAGAAGAAGGCTACACCACATCCTGTTGATCTTGGCTAACTGAGGTTCCTGCTCTTTCTTCCCTACAATGGTTGACATTAAATGTGCCCCTGAAAGGTGGGGCATTGTGAAAACCAGCTATTTCCTCAAAGTGGTCAAGGAGAAATGGCAGCAGTCATACCTAAATCTTTTTAAAACCCCAGTTTAAAAAAAGGAAACAAATTTCTGTGGGAAAAGTGGGAGAGGAAGCCATCAAAGGATGGAACTGAGTTGGCAAAGGACATCTAAACCAGCTTTGTGACAAGATTCTCTTCTCTTATTTGAAAACAAAGAGTCAACGTGGAATAATTGGTCAGAACATCAACTCTAGAGCCAGATCGTCTAGTCCAAGTTCAATTTTTGCTGTTGTTGTTACCGCTTTTTTTTAATTGCATAACTAAGCAAATATATTGGCTTAAGTGAATTTTGGCACAAAGCAGAAGAAGAAATGCCAAGAAAAATAGTGGCAAATGGATTCTCATCCCTTATTTGCGGTATATAAAAGCAAATGATTGCACTGAAGTTGAACTTAGACTTTTCATTTGCTGACTGTGTGAGTTTGGACAAGTTGTTTAACCTACCTTGGCCTGAGTATCTTCACTTGAAAAATGGTGTCAATGATTGTATCTAACTTAAAGAGCTGTTATGCCAGTTCTATATGTCAGTATCTTTAAAGTACCTGGGACATAGTGAACAGTATATAAGTATTTCTTAACAGAAGAGGACACCAGATGATAAAATCTCTGTTCAAAAATACAGACACTTGAGGAGAAACTTCAGTATTCCTGGGTTTGGGTCACCATTCCTACTATTAATTGTTAATAAGGAACCCGGATGTCACTTGGGGCCTCTCTTCCCATAGAGATTTTGGCAACTTTGGCTTAATGCTGTAGGATGCTATGATTGGGATAGGTGTAGTCTTCTTCACAACTTTTGAGCATGTCTGTTAATTGTAACAGAGACTGGAAATTATGGCTAAAGATTCTCTCTCATGCAAAAAGAAGTCTCAAGGTAAACATCTCAGTTTAGGGTGGCGGTGATCCTGTAAGCTGTAACCCAAACTCCTATCATTCAAGTCCACCTCACAACTTCCGTTCCCGAAGTCACTGCTTATTCCCAGATGGATAGAACTCCATCTGTCACATTGTGGTTGTAGACAAGAAGAAAGATTTTTTTTAAAAAGTGAAAAAAAAAATCTCACATTGACTCCTTTTTTAAAGAACTTTGGCAGAAATTATAGAAAATAATTCTGCCTATACCTCTTTGATCAGAATTAATCACAGGGCCTTACCAAGCTGTAAGAGAGAATTGAAAATAGTCTTTTAGATGAGCACGTTGTCACGGGATAGATACTGGGAGGACTGGCTATCTTTGCTATATGGTTGACTTGTCACTTCTCCGAAATAAGCTCAGACCCACATGTAGACCTTGGTGTATGCCCTGTCTCTCACCAGCTTTCAGAAGAAATCCGTTCCATATTTTTATAGTCTTAGTGAATATCACCATGAGATTAGAGACATGAGGATCAGAGGTGAGTCATTTGGTTCCTTACACTTTTATCATTGTCACAACAACATTTTTTTTTTCTATGAATCTCCCTTATCCTTCCAAAAATTGTATCTATGAAGCCAGAGCTGCCAATCTGTGACTTTTTCTGCAGCACACAGACCTCTGGAACATGCTATTCAGCTCCTGCCGTTTCCCCTCAGCTGAGGGATTTAAGTGTAAATCAGCCAGTTAGAAAGCTGTAGCAAAAGGACAGCAACCATCTATAAAGTGCCTGCTACGTGTCAAGTGTTTCTGTAACATACTTTAATCTTTATCAAGGAGGCTGCTGTCGTCCCCTTATTACCAATAAGGAAATTCAGGCTTAGTGGACTACAGTAAACAGCACAATTTCATTTAAAAAGTGCTTTACATTTTTTTGGTGCATCATTCATTCACTCTCTTTGCTTTAATTCAGTACTTTATTATATTGTCACAATAGCTCAATGAGAGCGTAAATGATAAGTGTACATCTCAACCAGGGTCAAATAGTCAAATAAGCTCTGTGCTTTCTGTGATTTTCCATCTGATATTCTTTCCATCAGAACAGATGAGCTCATTTCCGTCAACTCTCTCAAACTGCAATCATTTCCAGATTCCTTCTCCTCTAGACTCATTCTGGTTTGCCAATGACATTCTTGAAATGCAGCACTCAAACTCGAATCTAATTCCTAGATACAATCAGTCCAGCAAAAACAAAACAAAAACACAAACCCTAATGGATAAGACTCTTAAGTGTAGATGGTTGGATCAAAGAGAAAAACTGCCCTAATTTTTAATATATTTGTATTTCTAGCACCAAGTGCTAAGTCTACCAGAAAGTGAGTATTGGGCTTTTGAAAGATCTCAGGTTGTATAGTCTAGAGATAATCATATTTAGTGTGATGAGAGAAATTTCTACAGAGATCTAAAGGGTTGCAATGGGGAATTGAAGCTAGAATTGTCTCTACTGCTAGTACGTTTTCTACTCCTCTAGCAATAATAATAATTATTATTTATGGAAAACTTTGTAAATATCAGCTATTGTCCTAAGTATATGACTTGGAATTCCTGTTATCTATTCTATGTAACAATTTTATTACTTATGAATTATTATTTTTATAAAACGCAAAAGACAGGTATGAGAGGACAATGACCCACTCAGGAACACTCAGACAGGAAGTAGAAGTAATGAGAATCGAATCCATGGGTCGGCTGACAAAACCCAGAACCGGAAAATTATTGAATTTTGGGTCATTTTCAGTTCTGCACAGGGCCTCAGTTTTTCATCTGTAAAATAGCAGGCTAAGCCATAGGGTCTATATAAGCAGTACAATGCTGCTAATTCTGAGAGCTAATAGTTATTTTTCAGAAATTTGGTGAGCCGGTTTTAAGCACAGTTATAATGAAATTACATAAACTTCAAATTAAACATACTACATTGAAAATCCAAAATAATAAATTCAAAGCCATAATTTACTAATTATTTCACTGCATTTAATTGTTATGATCTGTGCTCTTGAGACTATTTACGTCTATCGTATTGGTGTGGTGTAAATGAAGAATGTTGTGCTGCAGCACATTTTTTTCCCAGCTCCTACTTCAATGAAGTCATGTTGGCAGCTTGAAATCTGCCAGGTGGGGATAGTTACATCATGGAAATCAGCAAATGCTGCAAATCAGATATTGTTTTATTGTTTTATTGACAGGTTAAAGTTAAAAGTGAGTCTCATTGACAGCCATTATGTATGAATAGCACCAAAAAATGAGAAAATATTCTTTTAGTATTTAAAAACTATCCAATTAAGAAAATAAGTCACTCAATGTCCTTGATGAATGAGAAAAGTTCCAACATATGTCTTTGTTGTCTGACATTTGAGGCACTTTTTAACATAAGTGAAAATAACAACCAATATACATTTGTCAAATGAAACCATAGATTATTTAAAATTAAAAGAGTTCGGTAAAAGTCATTGAATTTCACTGAAAATTAATGGGTTATATGGAACTCATAATAAAGAATATTTTATCTTTTTTTTTTTAATTATTTTTTGATGTGTGCTACATATCCTTTATAGTAACAAAGTTAAATGTACATGATTAAATATGAATATGAATATAAATATATGTGTATACACTCACATACACACATGCAAACCACTGGAGAGTTGGTTGTTAAAGGTTTACCAGCATACCACTCTCTGCATGGACTTTCTCATCTTTTATTGGTTAGGGGTCTAACTAGGACCACAGGGAGCCAAAGACTATAAAGAACTTATGTAATAGTTGGAAATATTTAGAGTTGGAATGAGTTGCTTAGGGAGGTAGTGACATCCCCATCACTGTGCTGATGACAAAGCCACTTTCATAGGGGAGAGGAGGATGGTGTCGAATGTTTTTCCTTCCCAATCAGAGAGTTTCACAACCCTAAGCAGCAGGTGTCGGTGTGAGAGGTGGGGAGAGTGCATTGGTGAGGCACTAGCCAATGCAGAGTGAGACTTACAAGGTCTGAACTTATCAAGAGTCTTATCTACTTGCTGATATCTTTTGATAAATTGAAACTTTCTTGGTGGCCAGAGTCAGGATACCTTACTCTTGGAGTCCATTGCCTCCACGTCTGTGAATGCTTCCACAGTTGCAGTTCATTTAGGTATTTATGTATCAGCCTCTGATGTGAGAATCTTTGGGTGCTGAGAATCATGTCCAGCTGTAAATAAAAGAGTTACCTGAGAAATCATTTGTTTCCTCTCTCTCTGATCTGATTGTATTTTGAGGGAAATCAATGCAAATTCAATTCACTCTCCCTTTTCAGTTCCTCAAGCCCTAGAACTGTGTGGAGACTTTAAGAAAACCTCAATAAATTCACTCAGGGCCTCAACCCCTCTCCGCTACCTCATCCATAAAGACAGAGTCGTTTTCCCTTCATTAGTAGACATCTTGACAGGTTGTCTCTGCATTGCAGGATTTAACTAGACTGGTTTCCTCAGAAATTCAGGACTAAATTCAACTAGCAAATCAAATCAACTAGTAAATCACCTGAATTCAAAAACAAACCAGTGAGTGAATCTTTTTATTAAACTGGTATTGATACTTGGTTAGCATCAGTGAAAGTCAAGTGGAGAGGGTTTGGATGTAAAGAAGCTAATTTTGATTGAGGACTCACTTTTTAAAATTTATTTATTTATTTCCCACTTTTTTCGATAATTGTTCTGAATTTATAACATACACCATCTTCTTTGATCTTCCCTATTCTGTAAGAAACAAAACGGAGGCTAAGAGGCTAAGATGGCTTGCCTACCACCAAACACCTGTAGACAGCAGACCGTGAATTGAATCCCCCCCCTTTCCAAATACCATTGTTGTTTATATGAATCCTGTTGCCTCTTTGTAGAAAGCTTCTATTTGAAGAATAAACTGATGTTTCACAATTGCCTATTGGAGTAGTTTATCACAGTGACAAATGAAGGGGAAAAAGGTTATTTGAAAAATAGTGAGATAGCTTTGGCTATTCTTGACTGATTCAAAGACATAAAAAAGGAGTACAAAAGTAGAAGGAAAAATACACCCATCCTGGGCCTGACCTCTGAAGTCTGTGTGACCTAGATGCAACCATACACTCAGCTGCCGGGACAGCCTGCAGTTCCCCACTCACTGGCTCTCCCTCTAACATCGTAGCCCACACTGTCTCCTCGAATAGGGCGACTGAGTTCAGTTTCCTTCCTTCACCATCTGTGTTCTCTAAGTAGAAGTCTCCTCCCAATCCTCTAATTCTTCCCGCTCCTGTTGTCTTCAGAGAACCCTTGCCATGGACTCAGACCTCAAAACCCTAATGCTAGCCCCAGTGGCTCCAGGAAGGGACACTAAGTCACTAGCTGCAACATGATTTGCCTTGTTTGTTTCAACCCCTCATCTCTGAAGTTTGGTCAATGCCACTGTGGATGTGACATGGACCCTTTGCCAAGATTTACATTAATTACAACCTCACGTTGCCTGCACAAGAACCTGAAGAAGGGTTAGGCTTAAAACCATTCATCAGCATGTGGCAGATCTCCACAGCCCTCATAACTTTCTTATTTATAGCCGCCTGCTGCATTTTCTCAAAGTTACATTAGCTCTTAGTATGTTGCAAAGTGATATATGTGGACCAATTATTAACTGGAGTATCCGGAGCAATAGCAATGAAAAAGAAAAAAAAAAGTGTTCTCTAAGGTTCAGAAACAAGATCCCAGATCTGCGGAAATGACTTTATACACACACCCAAACACACACACACACACACACACACACACACACACACACACACAAACTTGGAAATTCAGTACAGTGATGGAATAAACATGTTTTGATCTAATTAGTAGTCATGAAAATAACTCCATATACATTGTTCTAGTATAAACTGTAAGCCACCCTAACTCTGTATTTTGGCAGAATTCCTAGCTTTTTCTGCTAGGATATAGGATGCTTTGCTAAGAGAACTGAGAAACCAGTGAAAATCAGTGACAGCATTTGACCCGTGCTTTAGGTCTTATCAGTGACGGAGATAGCATAGTTTTGAGTAAAATTCAGAAAGAATATATTGGCAGGGCTTTTAAAAGTGATGATTGAAAGTCAACTGGTGAGTTTTACTAAAGACATTTTTAAAAATTATTTTTGAGAGACATGAAAGAAAGAAAAAACAAGAAAGGAAGGAAGGAAGAGAGAGGGGGAGGGAGGGAAAAGAGAAGTTCTCAAAGCAGTCACACTTTGTTCTTTCCCTGTGCATTTTAAAGAACTGGATCAAAGCTAGTATATTCTAACATATAAACCAGGACTTTGCACCTAGCCCAACTCTCAATTTGTGTTCTTTCTTGAAACAACTTGTATTTCTCCCTTTTAATTATTACAACAATGACTTAGAATAATAATTCTCTTAACTCAGAGGCTGTTTTCATTCCCCAGTGCGTTTCTGGCCATTTTCTTACCAGCAGTTGACATGCTACTATTCCTCTTGAGTCACGGAGATCAGTCACCTCAACTTTACTGCATCCCTCCCTGCCTTCTTGCCACAGTATGACCACCACCCATCCTTGTGAAAGGTAGAAGACAGTGGCCCCTGTGGACCAAAAAAGGCTTGAAGCAGCAGGTCTAGTTCCAACTCATCCCCTTGCCTGGAGCCCTTCTGCAGAAACCCTCCAGCACACCCATGTATGGAAGCCTCTGGGCTTGTAACCTTCTCCTCCAATTCTGCCCATGACAGGTTTGGAAATGTCCTGATTTTTCTCTGTTCTCTAAATTCCAACCACAGGGTATGCAGACTGACCTCCTCAAATCAGTCTTCTATGAAACAGTAATGGAGAAATGCTTGCTTCAGATAATGCTGAAATCAAAGTGACATTCTAGTTTTGGTAGCTAAAGTTAAAATGAGGAAACATTCTTCCATTCATAAATTTATTCATTGAACTGGGCAGCATGCCAGATGAATAAAATATAAAATAAACATTGCTTCTGGGAATACAAAGATAGGCAAGGTCTCTGCTGCTGTGGGATATGTATTCTGGTATTGGAGAGGCAGACCACAAAACAGGTAAACAAAGTCACAGAATGATAACAAATGGTGCAGATTGGTAGAAAGGGACTATTCAGGATGCTGTATAAATGATAAAGCATAAATCAATATTGGCTAGGAATAAAAGCACAATTTTAGCTACTCTTTTCATATTCCTATGGAAAACCTATGAGGAAGTCATAAATCTTGGGGTATTTACCTTGCTGTATGTGGAAAGGATACTCCATTTTTAAGAAATTCAGGTTCTTCTTGTGCATAAAGGCACAAATAGGCCTACCAGAGAGACACTGAACCAGGGGTTGGCAAACACTTTCAGAGAGAGAGTAAATATTTTAGGCTTTTAGTGCCACAGGATTTTTATTGCAGCTTCCCAACTCTCCCATTGGAGCTCGAAAGCAGCCATAGGCAATATATAAATAAATGAGTGTGCCTATTTTCTGATCATATTTTATTTATCGATCTGATACATGAATTTTCATGTGTCACAAAATGTTATTCTTCTTTCAAAATATTTTTTTCAGCCATTAAAAAATGTTAACACTATTCTTAGCTTAAGAGTCTTGCAAAAACAGGCAGTGGATCATATTCAGCCTGCAGGCAATAGTTTGAAGACTTTTGCCTATAGCAAGGTGGCTAAAAGTGTGAACTCTTAAGCCAACTGCCTGGGTTTGTTTTCAAAGGACTCCATTTTCTAGTGGTGTATTCACATGTTCAGGTCAGAGAAAGTTTACTTTGATCCCATTTCGCTCTCTTTCTTATCTTTCTATCCTTCTCTTCTTAGTTAAGCTTCTTTAAAAAGTAATCTATACTTCCTCTCTTTGGCAGATTGTATTTTCCAAAAATGACTTCAACACCATTTCCAGTCCCTGATGTTCTTCCAGAATCACCCTCCCCCTACATGCACATCAAGAGGTTGTACTGATGTTCCCTTCCCTTGAAATTGGGAAGGCCTCTGTGAATCCTTCAGCTAATCAAGAGCTACAGAAGGGATGCTATGAGACTTAGAATCTAGGTCACAAAGGCAATACAACCCCCTCCTGCTTCTTTTAGGGCATGTACCTGTAGACCCTGGAGCTGCCATGTAAGAAGAATATACAAATATTATTTTTTAAAGGCTTCCATTAGACTTCTCCAAGGTGGATATGGCCATAGGCAAAGAACAGAGATGTCCATGTATATTATGTGCCTGGAATGTAGCATGTATAAGACAGAAAGTTGAGAGCTTAGCCCGAAGATACGTACAGAAGCCACCTCATGGAGGGTGTTATGCATGAGAGCTGAATGGACAGATTTCTCTTTCAGAAGGATCACTCTGGTTGCCAGATTAGAAAGAAACAACAATGGCTTTGAGAGACTGAGTTAGAAGCCTCTGATCCAGTCTAGATGATGAGCACCTAAGGGGGGCAGTGGTACTGGGCATAGATCAGGGAATAGAATCCAGAGAGATCCCAGAGACCACCTGGGGAGGAGAGTACTGCCTGTCTAACTAAAGGACAAAAATCAAAACAGTCAATATTTTAGTATCTTCTGCTACTGTCTGTTAATAGAACAGATCCCTCTTTTATATAGGTAAGCTGCCTAGCCTGCTTTCTGTTTCATGATTTTTTCCTTTTTCTTCTGTCAACATGCAGTACAGTTCCCACGTGGTTCAACTCCTTTCTCTTAGGCAGACCCTGGGGAGCCGTTCCTTGAAAGCAAGATGGCACAGATAAACCCACAGCTGGCCCGGGACTGGTGAAAAGGGCTTCTCTGTGCTCCCCACTGGGAAACACCTGCCTCTGCAGGCCACAGACCCTGGCCCCTGCAAATACCCTGGGAACCCCATCTCTGAGCATCCTCTATGCTGTTATCTTGACACAATCACTATGTTCTGGGTTTTTAATCTGGGAGATTAAATCTTTACATGCCTGAGTGGAAAGATCCTGTCCTTGTAATTTTTCACCTATATGATTTCTCAGCTGCCTTAGTTTAACCTGTTGTATTTATGGCCCAACTGTAATTTAGGAGAATACTTAGAAAATGCCAATTTCAAAGGACAGCTCTGTTAAATTGCCACTAAGAACAGCTTTCTGAGTGAGTGTAGTGAACTGTGGTAAAACTGATCATTTCAGTCAATTAGATTTTTAGGCCAGTCACTTTTTACTGTTCTGAAAGAGAGAAAGCATTTTAAAGCTTAAATCAATCAATTATAGTCTAAATGTAGATCAAGGGGGAAGAAACACAAAAAGGTATTTATACTTTCTCTTTGTAGAGATCAATATGGTAGAGGTCATTTGAGTTCTATTATAGAGAATTCATTTTGCATAAAGTAGAAGTCACACTTTTAAAAAATATGCCTAAAAAGACACTTGGGATAGAAATTGGGGCTAAATCATTAAAAGGTTGAGATGGGGGAATAGAAATGCTTCAGCTAGGAGAGAGAGGGGTTTGTGAAGTGAACTGCTAATCAGGTCCAATCAGATAGGTTTTTCTTATAAATACTTTATTGACCTTTGATTCAGAAAGTTCTAAATCATTGAGATATAGCAGGAGACCACTAGTTCAGAAAAAAAAGGTTTTTTATTACTTTGTCATTTTTTTCATTTCCTTTATTCAATGCGGGACTGGATTACAATGTTTAGGGAGTTTTAAACAGTCAAAGAAATTGTGCTTTCTCGTTAGGCAACTGAAAACCAAAACATCACTAATAGTAAAATAAGATTAAAGACCACCAACAGCATTCTAATTTTCTTATAATATGCACTTTGCAATTATCAAATTAAAATATCTATCAAAATAATTTCTCACATTTTGCTATCCTAGAGACAGTAAAAAAAGGATGTAGCCCAGAACTGGATAGGGACCATACAGAGGCACTAATTATTATGGTATCTTTAACCACCCAGGGATTCTCTGCTTTCAGACCCACCATTGAGACTTGTGACATTGTTTAAATGACACCTTTTCCCCAAAGCCATCTCTGCTGAGGTCAGACCATTCCAATTGCTTACCATTCTGGCTTTCTAGTGCTTTTGTCTACACTGTTCACTTAACATTTTTAAACATCAGTACCTCTTGCATAGTCTAGCAGAAAGAGCACCCAATTTCAGTGGGTAGTTCTGGATTCTGCTCCTCATTTCAGCACTTGTAGCCAAGCATATTTAGGTAAGTCTACCAGCCAGGGGAACAGCAGCAATGGAGTCTGCAGTGGGAAGATAAATGGAGGTGATTTAATGCAAGGGTATGGTGAGCATTGTTAAGACACACAGGGGATAGTAAGGCATCCAAAGACTAACAACAGCAGGAAGCTGCTCCCAATAATGGGCTTGTAGGACACAGGGGGAAGGTCGTGTATTAGAGGACTGCAGCTGAAACAGTCAGGCAGGAACTTAACTATGGTGGGGCTGCTGTGTGAGAGCTTGGGCCAAAAAGATAGGAACTATCTGGAAAGGATTTGGGACCAACTTCAGAGGAGATGGCAACCACTGTCAGAGACAATGCCTGAAGCAAAGCAAGAGGGGAGAAATAACTAGGCTCTCTCCTCTTCCAACTATCCATTTTTTCGCCAGTCCCACCCAATGGCCAAGCCTACCTAGAAGCCAGTCACCTAGTCCCCAGTGCTACAGAGCACAGGGAGTAGATTTGAGAGCAATATTCAGATCACTAGCACAATAAGTCATTTGCTTTCTGAACAATTGTGTCCTTCTTTGTTGAATTTTAAAGCAATGCTTTTCTGACCCACTTCTTGAGAATATCATATGAGAGAATTTTAATTTGTTGGTGGGAGTAAAAACTGAAACTTTTTGAGGACACATTGGAAAAAGTATTTTAAGGATTTAAAATGTTAGCTAATGGTAATTCCACTTCTAGGAGAATATAAAGTCATAAATATGCATACAGATTTAGGTACAAAAATGTGTATCATGGTGTTTATAATACTGAAAGTTGGAAGCAGCCTAAAATAGATGTGATATATTCAGGCATTTTTTTTTTTTGGAAAGATAATTTCTGCCTTCAAGGATATCTTACTCATTCAAGGCAACATGCACTGAAGATCATAAAAATAGGATGAAGTGCTACAAAGATCCAAGGGTGAAAAAGGACAGTGAGTATCTGCTTTTTTAAGGCTTCAAGATATGTGATGTACAGTGTGTGCATTATAAAGAATACAGAAATGCTAGGAGGAATTTTTGATATTTATATCCAAATAGGAAAATTTTTCCAGATGGAAGAAAAGGATAAATTAATCTCTTTTCAAAATTTCCAAGTTCACTGAAAAAAGATATACCAGGTTTTGGAGGTTAGATACCTAGGTAAATTAGCAAGAGGTGACATGAGCATAATTAGAATCCAAGTGACTGTGAGTTCATTCCAGTTTTGGTTCTGTTCTGATGGCGACCTTGTTCAGATCTTGCTCAAGCCTCTGCTCCAGATTTCTGGTGGGAAGAAGGAAAAGCAGGGAAAGCTCATATATGCCATTGTGAGGACTCTGTAAACAAATGAACAGACTCTCCCAGGATCTGAGGCTCTATTTGTAACTCACCCTCTGGCCTGACCGATCTGTGTTCTTTGTGCTCACCCTGCTAACAACTGTCGGCACAGTCAGCCTCAGTCTCATGGGAATCCCGCTCCAAATTTGCTGTAAAAATTAAAGTTAAAAGGCGAGTTTTGTGTTTAAGACCCCTCTTTGTCTAACCCAAAGTAGCCTACAAGCTTTATTTTCCATAGTCTGAAATGCATTGTCTTTGGGACAAGTCAGAACAAATTTTAAATTCTATCTCCACTTCTTTGCAGTTGTTTGATCTTTTGCGATTGTCTTAATCTCCCTGGTTAAGTAAAATGAATAATAACACAGGTGAGGAGCTTGGCACAGGTCTCAGGTCACAGTAGGTATTTAATAAATTTTAGTGTTCTTCATCTTGCTCCTTGTCTTCCAATATGCCTCAGAATAGAAAAGTTCTGTTTATTTTCCCTGCAAAATATTTCATTTGTCCACTCCATGTTATTGCTCATGCTGTTCTGTTTGCCTGAAGTGTCCATTCCTATTCTATGTGCAATTGTTTAGTGTGACTTCCTCCATGAAGACTTACCTGGTTAATCAAAATAGAAAAGATATTAAAAAAATCCAAGAGCACATTTTTTTTAGCCTGATGAAGTCACCAAATCTTTTCAACTTTGAACTACATATTTTAAATTTGTTTGTCTATCCTCCATTCTCAATGCCCTACCTATCTCTCTAGCCCTAGATTCAAACTAAAAACAAGGCTAATATAAAAAGAGGATAGACCTTGCAATTAGATTAGACATACCCGGGTTTGGATTCCAGCACACAGTAAATATTTGAAATATTTTTGCTACATGCTATCGAAGAGAATGTTTCCTTTGTGGCAGGTTCAGACGGTTAGCAGGAATGAACGAAATGCCCTAGACAAAGGAAGAACTATCCCAACATGAGCCTCCAGCTGGAATGTTTTTGAGCCTATTCCCTTTTCTTGCTTAACAAGCACTGAGCTTCCTGCTTCTGGTTTGGACCTGAAGTGGAAGTTCCCAAATACCAACAGGAAGGTCATACTTGTGGTCTTCCTCCCTCGCTGAAACCTGAAGCACTGGAATTTCATGTGGGTGTCATTTTCTCAAGAGATTTCCAGCTGCAATTCCCAGACCAGAGGTAAGCCACTGGATGCTATTGGATCCACAACCGTTCTCTCTCTTTTTTACTTTGCTGAGATTCCAAACATTATCTTGCCAAGTATGGGTTTAATAATTAAAATGAGTTCCTGTGGGGAATGGTGGGATTTTTAAATATAGCACAGAATCTCATTGACTTGAGTTGCGTTATATTTCTACATAGAGGCAAAAGAAGAAACAAGATTCATCCATCAGTCCATTTATTCATTCATTCATTCATTCACAAATATTGAGTATACATGATATGCCAGTCACTGTACTCAAAGCAGAGTCTCTTCTGAAGAGGAACACTGGTTGAGTGCTAACTATACATTAGATGCTTTTGAATATGTGATCTTCATGACTTTTCACAGCAATCCTATGAGGATAGGATTGTATAATTTTATAGTTAATAAAACTTAGAGTTATGAAACTGAGGTTTTGAAAGGGTTTTCAACTTTCAAAGGAAACACACTTAATGTATACCAGAGCCAAGATTCAATTCACAATTTGAACATTTCTCTACTGATGGACATTTGGGTGATTTCCAATTTAGAGCTATTACAAAAACTTCTGTTGTGATCATTATCATTCTTATCTTTTGTGCATTCAAGCAACCTTTTTATTTGGTATATACCTAGGAGTAGAGTTTTTGGGTTACAGAGAACATACAAGTTAATCTGCAGTACCCATTACCAGTTGATATAGTTTTCACCTACAACCATTTTGTATAGTTTGAACTAATGAAGCAAACTCTGTTTCCCAAAGATGACCACAGCCATATCTCTCATTCTATATGTTTTTTAAAATAATGTAAGCTTGACACTTGTGGTGGGGTCTAGATCCCTTTTCCTTGAACCTGGCTGGACCTTTGTGACTTCCTAGATGAGGGTTATTCAATAGAACATTATGCAATGATAGAATGTTCTATCTGTATTGTCTAACATGGTATCCGCTGGCCACATTGGGCATTGAAATGTGGCTAAAGTGAATGTACAGCCGAATTTTTGTTTTATTTAATTTCAATTAATGTAAATTTAAATAGCCACACATGTCTAGTGACCATTGTATTGGACAGTGTAGGCCTACACCAATAAGATTGGTAGCATGGCTGCAGTGTGATTTCAGAAGCTAGATCATTAAAAATGCCACACACTCTGCCTTATTCTCTTGGAACAGAGCCACCATGCTATAAAGAATTCCAAGCCAACTATGGAGAGTCCCACATGGAGAATAACCTGGGATCATGGCTCATAGGCACAGCTGAACTCCCAGGCAGCAACCAAATCCAGCTCACCAGCCTTGTGCGTGAGGCATCCCGAAAGTGGAATCTGTAGCTCCAGGTCATGCTACTCTAGCTGGTGCTGAAGGAGTACAAACAAGCCACCCTTGCTGGGCCCTACCCAAAATGCTTTAGATTATTTTAAGCCACAAAGGTCTAATCAAAAGCTCTATGTCAAATTGGACTATGACTTCCCAGAAGTACTGTTCCTATTCATCTCACTCAAAAAGGGTGCTGCTTCTGACTTACACAAAGACCCTATCCATATAGGCTAGGAGGAGCCTTATGACATAGCTATAAAATTGTAGACAAAAATATGGACATTAATATTGAGTGGTGATAATTAGCTATAAGGGTTGTCAAGTAGGTAATCCAGAATACACTTGTATTAACTCTGTGGATTACTGTAAAAATGGACACATAATATTATAAAGATTCATCAAGAATTTATGGACTCTCAAGAACAGAGCTAAAGGTACTGATCTGAGAAACTGTCAAAGGAGCATTTCCTTTTGTTCATCATGGTTTGCTATGCTGCGGACCAGTTTTAGCAGTGATGGTGTGAGACAAGAGAATATTTTCCTAAAGGCTAGTTGGGATGTGCTGTCCAGAGGTTTTGTGCCAAACAGGGGGTGACAAGTGTTTTCAGATTTGTCTGACTGGTTCCCAAGTGCAGATGGCTCAAAAGGTTCTCTGCTGAGAGCTACATGAAAGGAAATGCATTGTTCATCATAGGAGAAAAATCTTTCCCCTTCCTAAACGTGGTGTTTAAAAATTCATCCTTTCCTTTCTCAGTTTGTGTAGTTATATGTTTGCCTTCCCTGGAAAGTATTTTGTGTAGCTTCCTATATGCAATACATTCCCTCAACCCTGATGACATAGCACTATTCCAAACCACCATTATGCCTTTTCTGGACTTTATCACTTATAGGATGGATACCCGCTCACATTCTGGTTGGATTGAAAGGAGAAGGCTTGTTTGAAACTATACTTTCAAAGCAACTACATTGGTTTGCACATTTACCTAGGGTGGTTGAGATTGGCACTACAAAGGTCTGGCAAATGCAACATCTACATCACTTGTCTTCTCACATATTAATATACATACCCACCCCCATACTATCCATTCTCTAAACTGCAGAAGCAGTAATTTTGGTAAAATATTGATCATTTCGTGTCACTCCACTGTGTAAAATCTTTCAATAGGTCAACTGTTCTTGGACAAATATGTAAACTGTTGTCAAGACCCACAAAGCTCTGAATGATCTGCCTATCTCCTCAATTCAGGTAGCTCTATTCTTTGGCATCTATTCTACAACCAGAATAGTTGTCCACTTATTGCTTGATGAAGAAATTCCCTCTCCTAATTCTGAGTCTTTGTGTGTGCTAGTCTCTCTGCTTGTGATCCTCTTGCCCTGATCACCGAGCAGTTGGTTCTTTGTCATTCTGCAAGTCTGAGATCTGCTTTCCTCTTTTTAGCACAACTGAAGCCCTGATACTTTCTTTAAAATAGACTCGTCACCATCTATCTCGTCACCTTTTTTCCTTCAAATTATTACCACCCATCAGTAATTGTACTATGCATTTATTTACATTTTGTTTATTGCTATGTCTTCCACTAACAATAAGCACTGTGAACACATGGAACTTAATCATAGCGTATCTGCAACATGTGACACAGAACCTACCGTGCTAGATATTCAGTAAATATCTGTTGAATTGTAGGAATGAATAAAAGAATGATTCATGTGTTTTAATTGTAGGCTAAAGAAAAATAAATAGTGGATACGTAAAACACAGAGAGGAGGTCACATTGCCTCGAAATTCACCCTCACAGATGGGTACAATAAAGTGCTTAGGCTTACTGTGAAAATTAAGTGGGAAATTCCATATAAAGTGCCCGGTTTATAATAAGGTCTTAATAAATGTCAATTGTCATTTCCTTGTTTATGTTGCTTTTGTTGTTAAAACATTTCAATTTTATTGCTCTTTAAACTTAGCATCTACTATTTTTCCTTTAAGTTTTGTGGGTGTTTGATTCCTAGAAAACTCCTACTAGAAAAATTGCTGCTAAGTGGATCTCACAAGTGTTAGTGAGAATGACAAAAAAAAAAAAAAAAAAAACTTGGAAAAAAGAAACTGGCCAATTATACAGCCATTAATGCAATGGTCCAACAAACCAATTATTCAGGAAAAGTACCATTATTTTTTTAACTGTGCATGCACTAGCATTTTTATATGGTGATGGAATATTTATTGTTCTTACTGTTTTAGTTTTAAAAACAGAAAAAGAAAGGAGTTTTTAGTTTATTTGGGTTATTAAAGATGTCTGATTCACCTTAATCAACTTTTCCAATGAACTCCGGAAATTAAGAAAAAATTTTATGCAAGATTGTATTAGTTGTGACTATAGAGATGTTGACCAATGCTTTACTAATTTGAGGGACTATTACATGGTTATTGAATGTTTCGCATTTGTCTCTCCGTCTGTGAATGAGGTAGCCACACTGTTGGAAAATGCTGTTGCAATTCTGTTGTATTTTTTCCTTTCAGGAGAAAACTCAAATCCAGATGTTTTTGGTGAAGTTTGGTCTCATTTGTTAAAGTTGGCAAAGAATTCATTCATACAGTACAAAATAAGGGAAGCAATGTCTTTTACTTCAGAAAACAGAAAATAAGTATTTAATAACATGAAAGGAGAGTTGACTCTATGAATAAAAGATAGAATGTGAGATGGAAAGATGCTATTTAAAAACATTGCTGCAGTTCAAATGTCTACTATCAAACTAATTGCAAATCTTTGAGTAATTTGTATTTTACATTGGGTTATTTTTAGGATACTTTCCTTGCCTCCCCCCACCCCATTTTTTTTTGTATTTTGTAGTTTCACTGGAATGTTTATGAGTATGTATGACTTTTTAATCCTGCTTGACATATTTTATACTTTCCATATATGTGTATTTATATCTTTATTCTGGAAGAATTTCCAGCCATCATAGCTTTAATATTGTCTTTCCTCCATTGGCTCTATTTTCCTCTTCCATGATGCATACTAGATCTTTGCATTAGATTCTCTATGTCTTACTTTTTATTCTCTTCCCCCCCACCGTAACAATGTTCTGCATCCTGAAGTGCTGATAGCAAAACGTACCCCCCTCCAGGTAAATGAAATCTTAAGCTTATCCTTAGAGTGCACAGCTCCTGGTAATATTCCAAGCCCTTGCTCATTTTGCTTACCTTTCGTGAGTTCAGCAATGAGCTAGAAATTATAGATTATCTATGATCTACATTTTTAAAGTTGGAGGGCAATTTCAATTACCTAGTATTTTATACTTTCAAAGCAAAAAGCAAAAAGAAAATTATTGTCAAACATATAAAATGTAATTTCTGGGCTAAAAATCAGAGTATGCATGCTAAAAGAGCTCACCATATTCTAGGTAAAAGTTAAGAAAATCAAGACTGTGTCTGAACATATTTTGTGAAATTTTATAACTTTAAGCATAATGAAATGAAAAATAATTCTAAATGTAAAATATTATAGGTGGGATAGGAGGAAAGAGATTATCTTCAGAGGAACATAAATCAGGCTGACCTGAGACGTTTTCAAAAATTCATAGGATCATGAAAGATAAACACTGTGATTCAAAAACCTATATTACCAATATGGGACTGTGTGTGCGTGCACATGTTTTGTTAAAGCAACAGAAAGACGTTCTCAGATATATAAAGGTTCAGGAAGCATATCTCTCAAAAATACATCTTAAGAATATATTTGAAGATACATTCCTGAGTAGGATTTATTCTGATGTCTCACTGACCCAGGCTGAAGAACCTGCTTTGCTACTTTGTAGTTGAGACACTAGAAAGTAGCCAAGTCTCCCTATTTTTTAATCAATTCCCAAGTTGATACTACTCTTACGCTTTAATTGCTCATGAACATATCCACTGGACTAAACTCTTTGAAGGTAATAAAAAGTTGAATGCCTCCTGTGTTCTATGTCACATGGCATAGTGTTGGGGACATCAAAGGTATTCAATAAATGTATGATGAATGAAAAATTTTATGAACAATTATTAACATGTCTACTTGTGTGAACTACATTCGTTAGAACTAAAAACAAAGTAAAACTAAGAAAAATAATCAAGTCCTGTTTCCTTAAAAATTATATTGAAAATAGATATAATACAATACAAGCCAAAGGAGATGGAAATAAATATATTAGAATACACAACTATGTATAAGGAGAAAGTTAAAAAACATATGAGACATGATTTTGTTTAACCTCATGCAAACCAATTGAAAAATTTGACTATAAAGCATAATATTTTAGAAAATATATGAAATGCAACAAAAGGTATTAATAAACTTGGCCAATATTATCTCAAAAATCATCTACATCAATTTATTTCAGAACTAAATTTTACTGAATATCTAAGGAATGTGATTTAAGTTGTTTGAAAGCATAAAGTGAAAATTTCTAAAGTGTTTTTGCAAATATGGGGAAATATTGGTACAAAACTTAACAAAGGGAGTACAATAAAATGAAACTACAAATGGATATTACTTGTGGGGTTTGAGGCAACATTTCTAAAATGTGTTAGCAAGTGGAAATTAGCAGCATATGAAAAGATTGATAAATACTATTCAGATGTGATTCAAGAAATTCAATATATCAATGTATTTTCCATATTAATTATAAATCCAGAGAGAAAAATATATTATTACATCCATGATGCTGATAAAGTACTTAATAAAAACCAATGCTATTCTCAAATATAGGTTTAATAACTATAAATAAATTAATAATATTTAATTAGCACATGCCCAATAGTAAAGCACAAAAATGTTCCCATTAAATTAAGAAATAAGACAAGGAAGTTGATTATTACCCCTATTACCTCATATACTGTGGGAAATTCTAATTAATTGAGGTAAGATAAATTAATATGAGGTTTAAAAGTTCTAAAACAAAAGAAAAATTGTCAATTATTTACAAATACCTGGAAAATTTCCTAGGCCTGGAAAACTGAAAAGAATCAATTGGTTAAACTATTAAAAATAATGGAAGAATTTAGTAAGGAGAATTTAGAAATTAATGTCCAAAACCCTGGTGGCTTTACTATTTTCATATAAGATGCACTTATGTTACCTAAAGAAAAATCCATTAAACAAAAGGCATGAAGTAAGAAATAAATGCTAGAAATAGAGATAAGTAGGAATGTGCTAGCTTTGTACGAATAAACTTTGAAAATGTTTTCATAGGCCACACAAAGAACTTTAAAAATTTTTAAGTATGAGCTAAGAAACATAAAATACAACTTAAATTAATGGGAATTCATACCCAGTTCTACCTAAGTTAATGCAAGATTGCAAAGATTCTAATTTATCCTATGTTAATCCATAAATTGAATATGATTCCAATAAACTTACCAACAAAATTGTTTTTGTGAAACTAGACATGCTGACTCTGTAGTTCAAATAAAGATTAGCCAGGAAAATTTTGAAAAAGAAAGATAAAGGAACAGACTACATTGTTACATATTACTATAAAACTTCCATAAGTAACAGAATTTATTACTGGCACATGAATAGAAATTTCAAAGGAGAAGAGTAGAGTCTTGAATGAGATTCAAATAACACAAAAATTTGGATTATGATAATGTCAGCATTCCAAATCAGACTGGATATTCAACAAATGGCATTGAGACAACCTACTGAGAAAAGAATAAATTAAGGTGAGTTCTTAATTTAACACTCAACACAAAAATTTGAATCTAGATGGATCAAAATTCAAAATTAAGACAAAATGTGTTTTTTTCTTATAATCTTGTAGCAGTAAGCCTTTTCAAAGCAAGATATATAATTCAGAATTTTCCAAAGACTAATAAATATAACTTCCTAAAATTTGTAACTTTCTGCTTATCAAGAAATACTATAAACAAAATCATTATATATAGACAACTTGAGAAATATTTCCAGCATATACAATAGATAAAGAACTAAGGTACTTAATAAATAAATTTTTCTTACAAATAAATTAAGAAAATACATTAGCTCAATATAAATATGCACAGTTAATGTTCTCCCATCTAAATACTAACCAGGCCCAACCCTGCTTAGCTTCCAAGATCAGATGAGATCAGGCATGTTCAGGGTGCTATGGCCATAGACAAAAATAGATAATGTTCCGTAGAGAAAGAAATAAATATAAACTTTTTTTTTTAAACATAAGACGTTTAACTCTCCTCAAAAGTCAGAGTCTCAAAAAAAAAGTCAGAGAAATATAACAGAGGTCAAAATACCTTTATCTTATAGTGTTGAAATGATGAAACATTGTTAGTGTTGGTGACCATAAAATAGTAATTCTGCATCCAACACCATTAGTGAGAACATTAATTGCTATAATCTTATTGGAGGGCATAATTATGCAATTTCTACCAATATTCTAAATATACAAATTCTTGTAAAGTGCGTAATCTAACAATTTCACTTTTATCCTATCGACAACCAGCACATGTGCAAAGGAATTATATACCATGAGTTTTATGGCCGCCTCAGTTGTAAACAGCAAAAGATTAAGAAACAAATGCCTGTAATTTTCTTTTTTTGTTGCGTCCTTTCCTGATTTTGGAATTAAGGTGATTATATCTGATATTTGACCCAGTAGTGTCTTATTAATTTAGTCAAAATCTGGGCTCTGGCATTTCTGGCCTGTTCAGTGTTGGCATGACAATTATACTGATAATTAAATACTCAACTTACAAATATGTTTCTAGTATATTTTTGGAATGAAATACAATCTGCAGTCTATTCATTCTTATGCGTAAGTTCTAAATACAGTTGCTTGCTCTTTTAACTACTATATCAGAAATAAAATTGGTAGAGCCTAAACCACAGATAGAAATGAAGAAATTGCAACAAGCCAATCAACTGAGTTTTCAAGAAGTGGCTCTATGGCAGATGAGATTGCCCCCTTCCTCCCAATCAGAAGGCAAGAGGGCCTAACTTTTGCAGAGAAGATGGTCTCAGTAACATTCCTTTTAAGCTTATACCTAAGGAAGACCCAAACTGTTGAAAAATATCTTCTAATCCCTCTGGCACCCTACTTAGGACAATCTTATATTTTCTTGTCTTTGTAATACTCACTGAGCTCCCCATCTCCACCTCTTTCCAGAGCTCCAATGCAATCCAATTTAGTCAAGGTAGAACCTGGTGATTTGGTGGCTGCTCACTGTGGCTTCTCTGTAAAACTTATACCATTAATGATTTAAATTTTCCACTGCATCTTTCATCTTTCCCATTTTGCTACCTCTTCCAGTCAGACATTAGTAAATGTGCACACACTCACACACACACACATACATTCTTTTAACCCAACAGCCCAATTTTGCTACATTAACTGACTTTGTCAATTTAATTTGTCAATTCCAGAAAAAAAACTATCACAATTGTCTCTGGCTTCATCTCCCCTAATGATATGGCCTTTATCTTGGCATGTAAGAGTAATAGAGGAATATACCCTTTGGAGATGGATGGGAAGAAAATTTCCATCAAATAATCATTTGTTCTTATATAATGTCTAGAGAAAAAAATCATGAAGCTGCATCAATCTATTCAAAAGAAGTTATGTATTAATTAAGGATAGAAATGAGATACAAGAAAAAAACAAAAGTTATGTAGTCATAGCTACTTAAGTCAGTGAAAATGAGAATTAATAGACACATCTTAACATAATAAGAATTTTATCAAACTGTATGCTAGCAATTGGATTTGAGTTGTCAGACAAGGGGATTCCCACCTTTCCATAGCCCGCTCCAGGGTTCAAGGGATAAAGGGAACAATAGCTTGTCACATCTCTAATGCGCAAGTGCAGTCCACTGGTTGGAAACTGTTGAATGAGAATACACATAAAAATATGATAAAGAGATTCTAGAAAATGGCGGATTAGGGGTGGCCTCCTGACTCTCTGTTCTCAGAGTCAGAGGCAAAATAGTCTGTCTTCTGCATGAGAGTGACCTCAACTTCCACAGGACCAGTTTCCTGGACCTACAGAGAAACAGCGTGGGACACTGGACACCAGCAGAAAAAAAGAGGTGATTCAGAAAATTTCTCGCGGAGCCCAGAGAGTCAGACGCGTGCCTCAGGGGGGGACCCCAGATCCCGCCCCGGCTGGTGCAGCGGCTGCAGCAGGGCGTCTGACTCCCAAGAGGACAATCCTTCCCCCACCGTGCCCCGCACCCACACAGGCAGGGAAGTGGCTGAACTCCGCAGGAAGTGGCGATGCAAGCAGAGGGGCTGAGCGGAGTAAAAACTGGAGCTGGGAACATTTTGAACTCTCCAGCGCACTCCTCTGAGCCTGCCCAGAGTGGGGAGGACCCTAGCCGAGCGGGCGCTTCCCATTGTCGCAGGAGTGACTACGGAGAGTGCTTTCTCATGCCGGAAGTCTTCCAAGACTAGGAGGGGGAGCATATACCTTGAAGGAGACTCTGCCCTGGGAACTCGCTGAGGGTTCCCCAGGCACTGGAGAGACAGAGTCAGCATTCTTCCCTGCAGCTGAACAGTTGGGACTTGGAGGGCTGGGGTAGCTGTGGGCTGGGAGCACCGATTGGAAGCTGTCTGCGTTCCCTACCCCTCCCCCTGCTCCACAGGCGCCTGCCACACCAGCCCACAGGCTCTAAATTGGTGGCAGGACAGCTCTAACTAGGTGGCGGGTCACCTTCCCATGGCCTGGGGACACTGAGTATTCCTTTGGAGGAGGGGTCACAGTCCTCCTTCCTCTCCTAGCCTGGACAAGTGGGTCTGGCATTAGAAGACGGGGAAAATAGAAGGCTACAGTCCTCTGATCCCCCAACAAACTGAAAGCTCCTCCCATTCCCGTGGCTTGGGCTTGGCCTCTGAAGGAGTGGACAGAGGAATATGTTGTCATTCACCCCTGACATCCCAGGCTAGCCTTGGGCGGTTTCCCACCCCACCCAGAGGTCTGAACTTTCGGCCAAGGGAGCAGAACCCAACGGGGCAGGACAAAGTTGTGAGGGAGATTACCTCACTAGTTGTGACCTGGGAAGACACTACTGACCGCCCTCTCCTGCGACTCTGGCCTGAGGGTGTTGCACCAAAGTGACTGACCCCTCCCCTGGGCGGAGCTGGAAAGGAGACTATTCTTCCTGAAACCCGATCACCAGACTGGTTCCTCCCCTTTGCCTCCTCTTCCCTGCTGGAGGTTGAGGAAAGGCAGAATCAGCCTACCAGATTTTGGTTCAGAAGCCAGTTTCAGGATCTCCAATACTAGACAAAGTACTCAGATGAGAAAGAACCAGCAAAAGATCAAAGGAAACATGAAAGATCAGAGAGAGAGTTCACCCACCAAAAGAAAATACTCATTCACTGCCAACTGACACTAACATACATGATATAATTAAACTAACAGAGGAAGAATTCCGAATATGGATTGTTAGAAAACTCAATGGTATTGAAGTGAAAATTGATTCCCGACATAGGGAAACCACAAGAAAGATTCAAGAAATGAATGAAAAATTCTCCAAAGAAATTGAATTGATAAAGAAAAGCCAAACAAATCCTGGAAATGAAGGAAATATTTGAAGAGCTCCAAAAGTCAATGGAAAGTCTTAAGAACAGGATAGAACAGGAAGAGGATAGAGTCTCAGAGCGTGAAGACTATGTGTATGCCCTTAACAAAGCAGAGGAAGAAAGGGAACACAGAAAAAAGAGACAAGACCAAAGTTTACAAGAAGTAGTGGATTATGTAAAAAAAAAACAGAACTTCCGGTTGATAGGGCTACCAGAGGGGGCAGAGGAACACTCACAAGGGTTGGAAAACTTATTTCATGAAATACTGGAGGAAAACATGCCAGGCCTAGCCAGAAATCTTGATATTCAGGTACAACAAGCACACAGAACTCCTGAGAGACTCAACGTGAAAAGGCAATCACCTCGTCAC
>CAUYRT010049340.1:0-54149 GCA_963574885.1 Lepilemur ruficaudatus
TATAAAAACTGTTACCCATTGTTCAATAAACGAGACTTGATCAGACTCCTGTCTTGTCTCCATCTCTCGCGTCTCTTGTCCCATTCAACTCCCGCTCCCTCCTCCAGGTTCTGCGAATAACGTACCCGCGGGTCGGGGCACTCAGAGGGAAATTCATAGCTGCAAAGGCCCACAGCATAAAAAGAAGAAATATCCCAAATTAATAACCTAACTCTGCACCTTAAAGAACTACAAGAAGAAAAGCGAGCTAAATCCAAAGTCAGGAGAAGGAAGTAGATAGTAAAGACTAGAGCAGAGATAAAGACATAGCGAATGGGAAAACAACAGGAAGAATCAAAGACACCAAAAGTTGGCTTTTGGAAAAGATCGATAGTATTGACAAACCATCAGCTAGATTATCCAAGAAAGAGAAAGAGAAGATACCAATTATTAAAATCAGAAATACAGGTGAGGTTATCGATACAGACAGTACAAAAATGAAAAGGTTTGTAAGAAAATACTATGAACAACCACATCAACAAATTAGATAACTAGATGAAATGCACAAATTCCTACAAACCAACTACCATAACCAACTCCAGAAGAAACAGAAAATCTGAACAGACCTGTGACAAGTAAAGAGATTGAATCAGTCTTGGAAAACAAAAGACATCCAGATCAGAAATGCAGACCCTCTCTATTCACAGATAGCATGAGTTTGTGCATAGAAAATCCTAAGGGACCCATGAAAGAACCATTAGAACTATAAACTAGTTCGGCAAGGTTGCAGGATACAAGACCAATACACAAAAATCAATTCTATTTCTGTGTCTTAGCCATGAACATCCCAAAACTGAAATTAAGAAAACAATTCCACATACAGTGGCATCAAAAAATTAAATATTTGGCAATAAATTTACAAAAGAAAAAAATCTCATGCCCTGAAAATTATAAAACATCATTGAAAAAAATCTTAGAAGACCTAAATAAATAGAAAGGTATCCCATATTCATGGATTGGAAGAGATTGCAATACTCCCCAAATTGATTCACACATTCAAGGCAAATCCTATTAAAATCCTCCCTTCCTTTTCTGCACAATTTTAAAAGCTTATTCTAAAATTCACATGGAAATTCAGAGGACTCTGAATAGCCAAAACAATCCTTTTAAAAAAAGGTGGAAGATTCACACTTACCAATTCCAAAACTTAATACAAAGCTTCATCCATAAGCAAAGGATGAGGTTGGACCGCTACCTCACATCATACACAAAAATTAACTTAAATGGATCAGAGACCTAAATCTAAGAGCTGAAACTATAAAACTCTTAGAAGAAAACACAGGTGTAACTTTCATGACCTTAGATTAGGCAATGATTTCCTAGAAACAACTCCTAACACACAAACAACAACAGAGGATAAATTGGACTTTATCAAAATTAATGGCTTTTGTGCAGCAAAAGATACAATCAAGAAAATGAATGGGAGAAAATACTTGCAAGTCATGTATCTGACAAAGGTCTAGTATCAGACTACATAAAGAACTCTTACAACTCAACAATAAAAAGACAAGTAACACAATTAAAAAGCAGCCAAAGGATTTGGACAGTTCTCCAGAGAAAATATGCAAATGGCCAACAAGCAAATGAAAAGTTGCTCAACATCATTACTCACTAGGGAAATGAGTGAGTGTCAAAACTACAAAGACGTAATGCTTTGCATATCCACCGGAATGGTTACGACAGAAAAAATAAACAAACGGAAAACAACAAGAGTTGGTGAAGATGTGGAGAAACTGGAACTCTTGTACACTGCTGGTGGGAATGCAAAATAGAGCAGCCATTCCGGAAAATAATTCGGCTACTCCTCAATAAGGTAAACACGGAATTGCTGTATTACCCAACAATCCTACTCTTTAGGTACACACCCAAGAGAAATCGAAACATGCGTTCACACAAAAACCTGCATGCAAATGTTTACAGCAGTGTCATTGATGAAAGCCAAATAGTGGAAACAACTCACGTGTTCACGTGCATGGATAAACAAAGCGTGGTCCGACCATACGATGGAACACTCTTCAGCCATAAAAAGGAAAGAGGTGCTGGAACATGTCACAACACAAACGAACCTTAGAAACATCAGGCTCAGTGGGAAAAAGACCAGACGCAAAACGCCACACATTGTATGATTCCATTTAAATGAAATGTCCAGAAGAGGCAAATCCACAGAGACAGAAAGTGGGTTTAGGGGCTGCCAAGTGAGGAGGGGGAGGAGGAATGGGGAGTGACTTCTAATGGGTATAGGGTTTCTTTTGGGGTTGATGAAAATGTTCTGGAATTAGACTGTGGTGTGATTGCACCACCTGAAAACGACCGTATTGTACACCGTAAAAGGGCAGATTTTATTGATTTTTAAAAAATCCATCAATGCAATCCACAGTATTAATAACCTAAAGTAGGAACCCCCGTCACCGGTGCAGAATAAAGCTCACTCAGCACTGTTTTGGACTGCGGCTCACCGAGGGATTGGGGGCACTCGGAGCTCTGGTTTGGGGACAGGTCTACTCCAGTGAGACTTGGAGAGAAGGAGCCCACAAAACCTCAGAAGCTGACCCATCACGCTGTCTAGTTTTAATCACTCCTTCACGGCACCAGCTCTTAACACTGTTGCATTGGGGATCAACTTTCAACGTGAATTTGGAGGAGACACCTTCAAACCGTAGCAAATAGATGTGATACAATTTTTCAAGCAGACCCTGAGCAGAAAACACAGCCACCCCATGCCTGCCCAGACTTCTGACGTACAGGACTGCGAGCTACTCAATGAGTGTGGTTTTAAGCCACTAAGTTGGTGGTAACTTTTTACACAGCAGTAAAAAAAAATAACAGACAAAAACAAAAGAACAAGTGAATACACTCCCATTCCACATTCTTCCCATCTTGAATGTGATGGCTGGAGTTGTGAAAGCCATCCTGTGACCATGAGGCAATAGGCAATTAAAAGAAAAAGTAACATGCTCAGGATGACAGAAAATCAGACAGAGCCTGCCTCCTTGTGACACATTGTTCAGAAGGTCCCTGAGTCCAAAACCCTCTAGAATGGCATATGCCATTTCCTCACTGACAGTGGGGTCTACTCGGCTACATCCTTGGAACTAGGCTTCCCTCGTGCTTAGCTTTGAGCAGCAGCAGAGCATGGAGAAAGATACATTCTGAGACTCCTGAGAACAGAGCTTAATGAGCCTTGTGGCGGTTACTTCTCCCTGAGGGAACCGCCCCCATGGAAAGAAGTCCGGGAAGAGAGCGACCACAGGGGAGGATGCAGGGACAGAGACTCCAGACCACAGAAACCGAAGTTTAGATTCAGGGGGTGCTCCGACTGGAGCCCCCTGAGGACGGGCCGTCCGAAACGCGAGAACGGCGGCCTCACCAGCCAGACACGGGTCTCGGTAAGAAGAGGGAACACGTGGAAGCTGCGAGAGTCGGGGTTCCCCAAGGCCTGGCAGCGACGTGCGGGCGCTCCGTGCGCTTCTCAACGTTTAAATGACATCCCAGAAAGGACAAAACTAACCTACGGGGGCAGAAATCAGAACAGCCACAGTCGGGGGCAGCAGGGAGAACCCACCGCATGAGGGCACACGAACTTGCTAGAGGGACGGAAGCGCTCTGTATCTTAGCGGGACGTGGTGGTGACGTGGCATCTACGTGTTCCAAAACCCCGCTAACGTGCACTTAAGATCCGTGTATACACCACACCTCAAACGTCACTGTTTGAAAATTGTTGGAACCAGGGCGTCCTTAACTTTTACAACAATAGGATAACTTGCCCCATGTGACCGGACACTACACTGGAAATTTTGACTCAGGCACCAATACGAAGTAGATATGAGAATCCAACGCAGGAAGCCAGGTAGAGAGACACATCTTTCCGAAAGTTAGCAAAAAGCAAAAACCAACAAAAATAACCAACAAATAAATAAACAGCCAGCCCCGGTGGCTAACACCTGTAATCCTAACACTCTGGGAGGCCGAGGAGGGAGGATTGTTTGAGACCAGGAGTTTAAGACCAGCCTGGGCAACATAGCGAGACCCCCATCTCCACAAAAATTAAGAAAAATTAGCCAGGCATCGTGGTGCCTGCCTGTGGTTCCCCAGCTATGTGGGAGGCTGAGGCAGGAGGATCACTTGAGCCCAGGAGTTCAAGGCTGCGGCGAGCTATAATCGCACACTGCACTCCAGCCTGGACTACAGAGCAAAACTCTGCCTCTAAAAAAAAATGTTTAAATAAAAAAATAAAGATCATGATAAAATAATGACCAGTTTTGCAAATTTGAACTGTTGGCAATGGATTGCCGCGCATCAGACACAGAAGAAGGATTTGGGGAAAGGACCTCTCCGGGGAGAGCCGTGCTGTGGGTCCCATCTGGCCCCACCCACGGAGCACACAGGGGAAAGGGCTTCTCCTGCCACCCAACCAAGACAGGGGCCTCCAGGGGACACACAGATCACCTACGGGCACCACAGGCCGCAATGGCCGGAGCCACTCAGATGCAGTACGGCCACGCCTGTGGCCCGAGATTGGCGGTAGTGAGCGTATTCATGTCACAGAAAGAGAGCCCAGCTTCTCACACAGGTAACCAGCGAGCCGAGTGCCAGGCGTGGGCAGCAGGACCCGGCTCCCAGCGCCACCAGCGGCCCGGGCATTCTGCCTCTCACCGGAAAACCTAGACGCCAAGGCAGGACCAAGCAGCAGGCAGCCCCAGACCGCCGGGACGTTTCCTCGGGCCAGCTGTAAGACGGCAGGAGGGGGTCGGCAACAACAACAGATAGCGTCTTTGGCAAGGAGAAGGTCAACATGTCACCAAGTTTTGGGAACCGCTAGGCCAGAGGAAGACACGACCCCAGCCAGTGTGGACGCTCAGAGGGCGGGCGCTGGGCTGCTTCACAGCCGCACCCAGAAGGACCCACTCTAAACCCTGCGGGGCCAGACTCGAGGTCGTCTGAGAGCAACACCAGTCAGGCGAGAACTTCCAGCACCTTCTCTGACTCCTCCCACCCTCAGGTAGACAGAAACTGCAGGTTGAAGTCTAGGCCAGGAGGAGCAAGAAAAGGAAGACTGTCCCCACCCGCAGAGGCCCCGCCCGGGAGAGGACAAAGTCCTACTTGGGGCTGGGATACACACGTGGGCTCTCACGGGAGCGAAGACACCGCGTGGCCAGCTGCAATGGTGGGCCCTAAATTAAAGGCACAACTTAGCTCCCTAAAAATGAAGACAAAAGCCACAGGTCTACACAAAGTCTTGACCAAAGCTAGAAGACTTCTGCCACTGAATACATGGAACAAGGATCATGCAAAGTGCTTTTGGATCGTCGTGTACCAGGAATGCGGAGTTTTTTCAAAGTGCAGCTATGAGATGCAACATCCCCTGCAGGCCAGGAGCAAAGGACAGTACCTGCTGTCACCTGTCACACAGGGTGCGAACTGACAGCCACTCTGCTGCTGGGACAGGCACTGGTCATACCACCAGAGGACTCACCTGCGACGTCCAGGCGGAAGGAGACCCTCTGGCCCCCGGCCTCGCAGCTGTACTCCCCGGCGTCCTCCCTGCCCGCCTGCGCCACCACCAGCCGCCTCTGCTTCCCCGCGGCCTCCACGCGCACTCGGGAGCTGGCGCTCAGCTGCTTCCCGTCCTTGTACCACGTCACCTCCGTCTGCGCCTGGGCCACCTCGCAGCTCAGCGTGGTGCTGGCCCCCGCCTCGGCCTGCACCTGGCTGCGCTCTGGCTGCTCCTTGGCAAACACCGCCTTGGGCTCTGCGGACAGAAAGGGAGGGACATGCTGTCAGAGGCCCTGCAAGCGAGGTTTCCAAGTCCTGGTTCTTTATTAGCAGCCTTGGGGCCCAGGCAACCAAGGTCCCACCACGGGATCCTCCGTGGTCCGGGTGCTCAGCTGTGATGGAGCACAGGCGGGTACGATGCCCGACCCCTCGCAGGCAAGGACCCGGGTGTGTATGCAGAGGGTGGCGCGACATGCCTCGGAGCAACCGCCGAGACGGCCTGGCAGCCTGACCGTCCCGACAGTCAGGGCACACTTTCTCCCCCACGCTCCCTCCTGGCGGCGAGGTTTGCTTTCTACAGCCACAGGCCTGTCGTTAGGGTTAACGTCAAGACGGAGAAAGTTCAGATTCACAGACATTTCCCCCATTTGCTGGAACCGCTGGGAGCAGTCGGGCGTTTTGTGCTTTGTGTATGTTCAATCGTGAAAGTCATCAAGGACTGTGGTGACAGAAATGTTTAAATCTTCGTGTGTGAAATGCCCACACCGGCCTCGGGAAGGCAGCAATGCAAAGTTTCTGGGCGTGTGCCTAGGCCTGGGGGGGGTCCCTCTGTCCTTGGGTCTGTGAGCTGGGCCCAGCCAGAGCCGGCCCAGACACAGTGAGCAGAAGGACCTCTAGGCCTATGGATGACCCAGACGCAGAGATCAGACACAGGCAGCAACCTGGGCTCTGGGGAGACGGAAAAGGTTCTCCTAAAGCCTGAACAAAACCAAACTTACGCTTACAGATCCTCTTTTCCTTGTTGTTATTTTATTTCCCACATTCGGATCCTTCACCCACGTAAACATTAATTTTCTGTGTCATTTCTTTTCCTAAAGAGAGATGCAACTACCTCCCAACCATTTGCTGAAGAGAAGTAGTGCCAGGACGGTCAATGTCACTGTGCCACATGCAGCCAGACCTGCTCCCCTCCCCATGAGAGCCCAAACACACACACGCACACGCACACACATGCACACACAGGCGTGCTCACCAGACACCCGGAGCTGGAAGTCCACGGAGTCCTCGCCCACACGGCAGGAGTAGGTGCCCTCATCCTGCCTGGTGACTGCGGCTGCCACCAGCCGGTGCCGTGTCCCCACGTCCTCCTGCGAGAAGCGTTCGCCAGAGCAACCCAGCTCGGCGCCATCCTTGTACCAGCGCACACGGACGTGGGACTCCGAGGTCTCACACTCGAACTGGGCCAGGCCCCCGGCCACGGCGTCCACACAGCCTCCCGCCGTGTCCTTGTGCAGAAAGGGCGTGAAGCCTGTGAGGACACAAGGTGGGTCAGGGACCGTGCTTGGCAGGGCACACCAACCCTCACCCAGACCAGAGAACCTGTCCAGTCTCGGCCTGGGCCTCACTGCCCACCCAAGGGACCCCCCCACCACCAGGAAGTCCTTCCTCCTCCTGAGCTGAGCCCACCCCGCTGCCTTGCAGGGTCAGACAACGGCTTCCCCTGGCCAGAGTGTGGGGACAGGGGACGTGGACCCCGGCATGCCCACCCGCCGGCACGCGGCCCTCACCTTGCACCGACAGCTGGTAGGCAACACGGCCACCGCGGCTGACACACTCGTAGAGGCCCGCGTCGTCCCGCGCCACGTCGCGCACAAGCAGCACCCTGCGCCCCGCAGACGCCCGAGCCTCATACTTGGGGCCTGGGGGCAGCGCGCGGCCGTCCTTCAGCCAGGTCACAGCCGCCGCCTGGTCCGACAGCTCAGCCAGCAGCTGGGCCTCCTCATGCAGCCGGGCCAGTACCTCCCGGGCAGCCGCGGCCGGCGGCTTGTTGCTGGGCAGCCCTGTGGCCGCTGGGGGCAAACGGGGTGGGGGGTGGGGAATGGGCCACAGAGGGGGCGAGGAGAGAGAAGGAGACAGGGGTGATAGGAGAGAAAGGGATGGGAGGAGAGAGATGAAGTCTGGTCATCAGACCCCAGAGGCCCCAGCCCCTCATCTGCGTACACAGTGACCGTGCCACCAGCCGGCCTGGGGCAAGCACCCTGAGCACCTTGGTGACCCCCGGCCCAGCCCCTGCCCTGGAGGAAACAGGGTTCAGGGTCCCAGGCCAGGTCCCCTGACCCCCACCCCCACCCTGCCTACCTCGGACCTCCACCCGGATGCTGCTCTCAATGCCATCTGCCACGAACTTGAGCTGCGCGCCGTGCAGGCTGGCCGGCACCTCCCGGATGGTGAGTGTGTGCCGGGTGTGGTCGCAGCAGATCACGTACACGCTGCTGGCCTTCAGAGCCTGCCCATCCAGGAACCACTCTCCCACTGAGGCCACAGTGAGGTCCACAGAGAAGGTAACCTCGCCACCCTCCACCGCCTCCACCGCCTTCAGGGGCGTCCTCACGGCCAGCTTGGGGGCTGCAGAGCAGGCAGCGTCAGGGGGAGCCAGGCCCAGGAGCAGGGTGTGTGCAGGGGTCTCTACCTTTCCCTCCTGTTCCCCCACAGCCTGGGCCCAAATGCCCCCTCCTCCAGGAAGCCCGCACACACACAGCCACTGTGAGTGCAAGGCAGGCTCACAGAGCAGCACAGGCAAGTGACAGCTGCCTAGAGATCACCTCCAGGATCCCACAAGCCCGCCAGCGTGGGGCAGCTCTGCAGCCTGGCCCCTGGGGTGCTAGAGGCAGCAGACTCTCTCCCAACTGACGAGGCTCTACCAGAGGCAGGACCCTGGCAGCCCTCGACCCCCATAAAGAGATTCCATGAGGTCACTCTGGCCTCAGTCCAGGCTGAGCCACACCTCTGGGCCTGGGTGATTCAGGGCCCGGCCAGTGGCCCCGATTGGTGTCACCCGGAGTCACACTTACCCAGGTGGACAGTGCCCGGAAACTCGAGGTAGGGACTCTGGCCAAAGCTGTTGATAGCTGACACCCGGAACTGGAAGTCCCCCTCCTCAGCCACACCAGCCACAGTCAGCCCAGGTGTGGCTACCCACTCAGCCTCGTGGCACCGACTCCAGGTATAGGTGCCAAGCCGCTTCTTCTCTACCAGATAGCCATCGATGGTGACAGGGCGGTCCCCGTAGGCTGGTGGGGACCAGCCAAGGGTCACAGAACTCTCCGTCCTGGTCTTCACCACAGGGTCTGCAGGTGGGTGCAGGGGCGGCTTCCTGGGGGCTGGGGGGAGAGTAGCATGAGGTCACCAGCTGGGCACCCCGTCTCTGAGCTCTGGGTCTGGAATCACCCAGAGGGGGCTTCACAAAAGCCCTCAGCCCTCCTAGGGCACGGTAGTCTAGGGGTCTGGACCACCAGCCATCAGGGAGGCTGTGGGCTCACAGCCCCTACTCAGGATCTAGAGCCACTTGTCTGGTTACAAAGAAGAGGCCAAGCTTGGGTGCCCAGGCCACATTCTCTGCCCACAACAGCCCTCCCAGCACGAGGCTGGACCCACAGAGCGGGCTGAGGGTGGACAGGAAGAGACACTACCCAAAGACCACTCCCCCGGTGGCCCTTACCTGACACATAGAACTGGGTGGATGTCCGGCTGTCCCCAGCCATAAAGGACACCTCGCCCATGTCTTCCAGGCTGCACTGCGAGATGATCAGCGTGTGGCACGTGCCCTCGGTGGTGATGGCCACACGACCACCTGCCACCACCTCCTCCTGGTTCCGCAGCCAGCGCACTGGGCCCTCCGGGACAGCCAGCTCCACACAGAACATGGCTGTGTCGCCCACGCGCACCGCGGTCTTCCGAGGGAGCCTCCGGAGGAGGTTACCTGGTGTGGAAGTGAGAGCCCGAGCCAGTCAGACTGGAGCCCACCCGGCCTCCTGCTCGCTCCTCCGCACCCACCTGCCCGGCCCTGCCCTGCCCCGGCCCCGCCTGCCTTGGACGGCGAGCTCGGCCACCGTGCGGCTGCCCTCCTGGGTCTCACAGATGTACACAGCGTCATCGTCGGCCGAGACGTTGCGCACGGTCAGCCGGCGCTCGGTGCCCTCCTCCTCGATGCGGTACTTGGCGCTCGACCACAGCCGCGTCTCCTCCTTGTACCACGCGGCCTCCGTGGCCGGCTGGGGCACCTCGCACAGGAACGTGGCCGACTCCTTCTCCCGCACCTCCAGGTCCTGCAGGCGCTTCTTGAAGGGCACCGCGGGCTCTGCGGAGAAGAGGCTGGTGAGGGGCGAGGAGGGCGAACGAGGACAGGAGCCCAGAACACAGGCGTGATGGGCAGGGGTGGGGAGCATGGGAGGGAGAGGGAGGAAGGGCCCTGGGCGCAGGAGTGGGGGGCGGGCGCAGGAGGCTGCAAAAGCGGAGAGGTGACGGTGTGCGGAGGTTGCTGGAAAAAGGACAGGGAGCGGCGGTTAGCGGGAGGCTAAGGGTGTGGGGGCGGGGCAGCGGGCCGGAGGGGGAAGTGAGTCACTGCAACGATGGGATGCGCCCAGCGTCATCGCCCTAGTCGCCGCCTTCTGTGGACCGGACATGAACACCTGCAACTGCGGACTCCACGACCCAACCCACGGGGGCGGGAGACACGGCAGCGGCAGCCAGGTGAAAGTGCACGGGTGCAGGGGCTGGGAAGAGGCCTCTGCCCGCGCGCACGGGCCAGGACTGCTGCGGCCGGGAGCTCACCGCGCACGACGACCAGCACGGAGCTGTAGGTCTGGCCCACGAGGTTGGACGCCGTGCAGGTGTAGAGACCGCGGTCTGACTGCTTGCAGAAGAGAATCTTTAGCACGAAGTTCTCCTGTTCATCCTCGTACACCACATGGCGCCGGCCCTCGGTCACCAGCTGTCCGTCCTTCTTCCACACCGTCTCGGGCTTGGGCTCGCCCGTCACGTAGCAGCTGAGGCGCGCGTGCTTGCCCTCGGTCACCGTGCAGGTGCGCGTGCCGCTGCTGGGCGGCGAGGCCGGGGCGCCCTCGGCGCGCATGACCTCCCGCCGCCGCTGCAGGTGCGCCAGGAGCGCGGCCGTGGAGGTCCCTGGCGGGCTGTCCGTGTCGGCGTTCGGGTCCACCACGAGGGCAGCTGCGGCGCTGGCAGCGCCCAGCGGGTTCTCGGCGCGCACCTCATAGGTGCCGCCGTCGCGCAGCCGGGCCGCCCGGATGCGCAGTGCGCTCGCCTCGCCATGCTCCTCTACACGCACGCGGGGACCGTCGGTCTCACCCAGGCGCAGCCCATCCTTGGACCAGCTCACGGCCGGCTTCGGGGAGCCTCCCACGCGGCAGCGGAATGTGGCCTCGGAGCCCTCGCGCACGCGGATGGATGTGGGGCGCAGCAAGAAGTGGGGGGCCTGCTCAGCGCATGCGGCCTCGGAGTCCACTTGCAGACCCACGGCCGCGAAGGCCTCCCCGATGGCGTTGCGAGCGCGACACACATACTGCCCGCTGTCACCAAGCGCCAGGTCCAGGATGGTGAGGCGGTACAGCTCGCCGTCCTGGGCCAGGCGGTAGCGTGCGCCCGCCTCCACCGGCTGCTGGTCCTTCTCCCAGCTCACCTGCGGCGTCGGGTTGCCCACGATCTGGCAGCTGAGTGTGGCATCCTTGCCCACGGACACTACAAAGGCCTTGGGCCGGGTGAGGAAGCGCGGCGCGCCGCTGAAGGAGGAGGGGTCCATGGTGGCGGTGGCGGGAATCTGCGAGGGCGTCGGGGGAGGTTGAAGTGGGGACGGCGTGAGCCCTGGATTCACTCTGAGCACCTTGCCTGCATCCCACCCAGCCCCTTCCCTTATCCAGTGCCGCCTGGAGAGCCTAGTTTAAGCCAGGGCAGACACCTCCACTGGTCCTTCCATCCCATCCCAGCCCATCTCACAGGCTCTGCCCCTTTCTGGGCACTTAGGCTATGGCAGCCCCACAACAAACGGGCTATTCTAACTGGCAGGGGCATCCCCTCCCCTCTCCACAGCTGGGAGGCTGCTAGAGACCCCCGCAAGCAGGCGGGACTGGCGCCTTTGCTGCACTCTCCACGCAGTGCACTGCGGCCCAGTGCACTGTGGGCCACTCTGTTCCCCTGTAGGTCTCCTGCCTCCTGCCTGATACACACCACGGTCACCCTGTGTTTAAACCTCCAGTTGGCCTATGTGCCCCACACGGAGAGGGGGAGGCTTGCTGAGCCACCAGGCCTGGGCACCTGTCCCTTCCTGTCTCCTCTGACTGTTCCACCAGGCTCCACCCAGGGGCCTGACCTGCCTCTCCTATAGGGTGCCCACCTTCCCTCACGGGGGCATGACCTTTGTCAGTGATCACGGAAAGAATGGAAACCACTGGGCACCCCCACACCCACGCCCCCTCTACAGGGCCTGACCAGTGTCACAGCAGGGAGGGACAGGGCAGTGCACCATCAGTAGCATGGCTGGGGAAGACAGCCAGAAGATCCCCATAACATGGAGCTGGCAATGCCAGTGACATCCCCTGGGAGAGCCAGAGACTTCCGGGCTGAGACCAGCTAGGCCGGGGCCAGCCAGACCCAGCGTCGTGGAGGGGTGCTGCGGGTAACCTGGTCACGCCACCATTCTCGCCCCACCTGTGTTGGGGGCTGGCCAGCGGGGCACGTTGCAGGCAGGGGGGTTGGACACCTGGGTCTTCCTGGGCACCATCAGTGCCAAAGCCCCCAGGTGACTGTGGCCTTTGCCCACCCTGTGCTGAGCCCAGTTGGCCAGCCCCCAACACAGGTGGGGGAGGTGAGCCTGCCTTAGCTCTTCTGTAGGAACAAGGGGCATGGGTGGACCCCACAGGCATAACATGCTTTGACTGTCTCCACCCCACGGGGCACCTTGCCACACCCTCCCTCGGGCTGGAGCCTCCAGCCCTGGGCCCAGGCTGCCTGCTGTGGGCTGCGTGGGGCCGATGTTCCTGGGGCCCTCCAGCTCCAGGTCCTGTGATTCAGGTAGTTAATCCATCTTAATCCCCTTGCGAAGCCTGAGCCCAGAGCAGGGCAGGGCCGCGCACAGCGGGTGCCAGTCTGCTGACTCACTGTGCAGTCAGCACCTCAGCCCCGCCACCCCCAACTCATAGCAGGGCTCTCTGGGGCTGCAGAGGACCTGGGTGAGGGCCACCCACGGTAGGGACTGGGGATTGAGTTTAGCCCCTCTGGAATCTGCCTCCATGAGCACCTCGCAGGCCTCAATGGGCTACTGAGACATCAGCTCTTCAGGCGCCCTGCGCTCTGGGTTCTCATCACTCCCCCAAGTCATGCAGTCGGGTTATGGGTTCCCCAAAGCAGGATGGGGCATCCTCTCCCCCTGCCCACCTCTAGCGGGCCCAGCCATGGTGACAGCAGAACGACACATGAGGCAGCATGGGCAGGCAGCCCCTCTGCACCAGGAGGCCTGGGACAGAGGCAGGGAGCTCCTAGCCCTTGGCAGGTGCCCAGGTTGCCCCTGGCCTGGCAAGATTGGGTGGAGACTCTGTCGATCATCAAGGAAAGTGTCTCGGCCCCAGGGCCTGCATTCCACCATCGCATGTTACTATGTGGTGGCAGGCCCACAAAGCAGACCACAGGTCTGGGGGAAGTTCATGGCAGCCCTGTCAGGTGGCCGTCCCCACTGGTCAGCAGGCCTGAGGCCAGAGAGGACTGGGGAGCCTTCCTCCTTTCTTGGTGGCCCATATCACAGATGGGGAAACAAGCCAAGCTGGGAGGGGACCCACCCAAGGCTACCTCTGGGGCTCCCAGGAAATCCACCCGGGCACAGGGACATCTGCAAAGGCCTCCCGTCCCTGCCGCATTCAAGGTTGGGTTGGAGGCTGCTGAATGTGCAGCCCCGTGGCCACTCCAGGCGCCTCCTCAGGATGGGAAGCCCCTTCCTCCCTCCAGCCCTGTGGGGGCTCAGGACACACACACCTGGGGTGACACCCCTGGGAGCCCTTCAGCCCCCTTCATGGCCCCTCCGCCCTAACTTTACAGAACTTTGCCACTCTCTGGTCCTCCTCTCTGGTCCTCCAGGGCCCCGGGAACTTTCTCAGGGTGAGCCCAGAGTAGCAGCCCTTTCTTGGGGCGAGGCCGGCAGGTCTGTAGCCACCCCCATCTCTCCCCATCACCACACGGAGTCCAGTGGCACCTGCGCACCCATGCCCTTCCAGAACTGACTTCCAAGGGCAGCTCCCTGAGGCTGCCTAGACCTCACCTTAGACCTCCCAGGGCCTGTGGGCTTCCCGCTCCAGGGGAAATTCTTTCCTGGAGTCAGGTGTCAGTGCCCCTCTGGCTGTCCCCAGTGCTGAGCCAACAGGCCCAAAATAGCCCCAGCTGTCAGCGGGCATCCATCTAGCAGAGCTGGGGGCAGGGCCAGCCAGACCCCTGGGCTGTGCTCGGGGCGGGGGTCAGCCCGGGAGGCGGCGGGTGCACGCCAGCCCCAGCGCCCCTCCAGCCCCCAGCCAGGCACGCGGCACCTTACCCACATGAGGGCCCAGCTCTGGGTCACCGACGGGGCAGAGGCTGGAGCCCAAGCCCCACCATGGGGAGATGCCCAGTCTGGCCAGACTCTGAAGGTCCCTCTGCTCCCTGACCTTCAGCTGAGCCGTCCTCCAGGGCAACAGGACGCCCCCACCTTGTGGGGTTTTCTGCCTCCTTACCTGTCTCTGTGTGGGGCTCCGGGGGGTGCCCAGGCCGGGGGCGCAGGCGGGGGGTCAGGGGCTGCTGGGTCTCGCCGCCCTCCGAGGGCCCAGGACCGACAGGGTTTGCACCCAGCAGCCCACACTCTGGCCGGTCCTCAGACTGGACGGGGACGAAAGGACAGGCGGATGCTGTCAGCTGGAGAAGGCTGGGCCCGCCCCCACCCCACCCCCACCGCCAGCCAGGCCAGCCCAGCCCAACTCCAAAATAGCCCGGGTGTCACCATCCAGGATTCGGTTTCACCCAAGCCCCAAGAGGAGCAAAGGGCAGATGCTTGGGGCCACAGCCAGGAGCAGGAGGACGTCTGTGTCCTGCAGCAATGACACAGGCTGGGGGCACAACTGGCCTGACCCCCTCCACAGACCAGCATTCTGGATGCAAAGCAGGAAGGGGCTGGGCACCTGGAACCACCCCAACAAGGACTCAAAACTACACCAAGGGGACCTGGGACCACCCCAAGAAGCACCTGGGACCACCCCCAAGGGGGACCCAGGACCCCTCCCGCAGGGCCCTGCACCTGAGCGTCCCAGGGCCCAGCAGTGGAAGGGGAGAGGCAGGAGTTGTGCACAGGCCCCTGGTCCACCCACCTGTGACAGTGGGTTCCTCGTCCAGTTGTCACCGCCCACCCGGGCCCCTCCTTGCAGCACACCTGCTGACTGGGTCTGTGACGCATCTTTACTTGGCAGTGAGGGTCCCCTGAGAACCTAGCTGCCCCCAGAGGCGGGACAGGCCCCACCCAGGGGGAAGACGGCCTTTACCCAGGGAGCGCCAGACTCCAGCCCTCAGAGGCCCAGGTCTGAAGGAGGAGGCACAGCTGAGGGTGTGGGGAGCTGGGGCAGGGCCCCAAGGCAGGCCCCCTGTACCCCATGCCCTGGGGTACACCTGCCTTCAGGTGTGTCACTGAGCCAACCCCAGCTACCAGAGCCAGGGAAGCCAGAGAAAGGGCCAGCCGGGCAGAGGGGCCTGGAGCGGGCACGGGAGGACAGCTCACACAGTTGGAGTAAAGAGGGGACCCCGGGGTTGGCGGAAGACCTACTCTTTGCCTCCAGACTTCAGCCCCATCCCTGAGCCAGCACCAGGGACCTGTGTCCTCATCCAGGTTCCCAGCCTCTGGTGACACCCTCTTCCAGGTGACAGCCAACATCTCATGTCCTCACATGGTGGAAAGAGGGTGAGGGTCTCTCAGGGGTCTCTTATAAAGACACTAATCCCATCATGGGGCCCTATCTCCTGACCTAGTCACCCTCCCAAAGGCCCCACCTTCTAATACCATCACGCTGGGGGTGAGGGCTCTGACCTGTGAATTTGGGGGGGACACATTCAGTCCACTGCACCAGTGAGAAAGGAAAAGGCTGGAAGGAGAGCCCAAAGCCCGGGGACATGGCTCCGGGGGGCTGCAGGGGTGCAGAAGCGTGTCCGCATGTCCTGCGTGTGCACATGTGTATGCACATGTGCATGTGTGTAGGCATGCCTGCGTGGCTTCATGTACACATGTGCATGCTTGCTGTGTATGCGTGTCTGTGTGCGTGTGTGTATACATGTGTGTATTCATGCACACCTTGCCAGCCCCCTACATGCCCTCCTGGGAGAACTGAGCCACACAGTCATGGCCTCTGACCAAACCTCCCTCTGTGCTCTGTGCTGAGATTCCTCCCCCACAGCTCAGCCGCCTCCTCCCTTTCTGTCCTCCCTCCTGGATTTCTCCCCTGGGTGCCCCTGCTGGAGGACGGTCCCACGTGCGCAGTGAACACGACGTCTCTGAAACACGACGTCTCTCACCCTCTCCCCGCATCCCTGGGGCACTCAACATGCCCCTCACGTGCCTCGTGGACAGGACGCGGGATGCCATCGGCCATCGTTCTCCCTGAGCCCAGAGTCATTTGCCAGTCTGGAGACCCTGTGCCCCCAGCGCCTGTCCCTCACCGGCCACTACCCTCACACCCATGGCCCCGACCATCAGAGATTTGATGCAAAACAAACGCACGCCCTGTGAGAACATCTCCCCACCCGCAGCCCTCGCCTCTGGTAGCCACCGAGCAACTCTCTCCTCCTATGCAGGCAACTTTCCAGGTTCCACACACAAGTAAGGTCGGGAGGCCTTTGTCTTTCCAGGCCTGGCTTATTTTGTTCATCCATGTTGTTGCAAATGACACAATACCACTCCTTTTGATGGCTAAATATTACTAGTGTTCCGGTGTTTATACCACATTTTCTTTATCCATTCCTCCATCAACAGGCGCTTAAGTTAACTCCATGTCTTTTTGTTTTTTGAGACAGAGTCTCACTCTATTGTCCGGGCTAGAGTACCATGGTGTCATCCTAGCTCACTGCAACCTCCAACTCCCGGGCTGAAGCCATCCTCCTGCCTCAGCCTCCCGAGTAACTGGGACTACAGGTGCACCACCATGCCCGGCTAATTTTTTCTATTTTTAGTAGAGACGGGGTCTCACTGTGTTGCCCAGGCTGGTCTCGAACTCCTGAGCTCAAGTGATCCTCCCGCCTCGGCCTCCCAGAGTGCTGTGATCACAGGCGTGAGCCACCGCGCACGGCCGTGCGTGTCTTGAGCACCATGGAGAGTGCCGCGGTCACCGCGGGAGTGCGGACAGCACTTCCACATACCGACGTGGCTTCCTTTGCACACTTACCCAAGCAGTGCGACTGCGGGATCACGTGGTGGTTCTGTTTGTAATTTTTTTTAAAAAAAAATGAGGAGACACTCGTCAAAGGGTGCAAACCTGCAACTGTGACGTGAATAGCTCTAGGGATCCAGTACACAGCATGGTGTCTGCAGGGGACAACACTGCACTGTTTACTCAGAACACGCGGAGTAAACAGCATGGTGTCTGCAGGGGACAACACTGCACTGTTTACTCAGAACACGTAGGTCTCACTGCGTCTTCTCACCCACACCCGGAAGTACCTGGGAGAGGCGACGAAGGTGCTAACTAACCTGACAGCGGCAGTCGCCTCTCAACGCTTACAGTCATACACCGTGCACCTTAAATGTGCGCAATTTTTATAAAAATGATTAAAATTAGCACTGTCAACTATACCTTGATAAACTGGGGGAGGAGGGAGGGAAATAAAATGATTCTTTAAAATAAAACACCTCCTTTGCAAATAACTTAGGATTGTGGGGGGAAAAAAACAGCCCACGGCAGGTGCAGAGGCTCACGACTTAATCCTGGCACCCTGAGAGGCTGAGCAGGAGGATCATTTGAAGCCAGGAGTTTGAGCCCAGCCTGGGCAACATAGTGAGACCCCCATCTCTATACTACAAAAAACAGCAAAATTAACCAGGTGTGGTGGCTCACCTGTAGTCCCAACTACACAGGAAGCTGAGGCAGGAGGATCACTCGAGGCCAGGGGTTTGAGGTCTCAGTGAGCTGTGATTGTGCTACTGCACTCCAGCCCGGGCAACAGAGCAAGACCCTGAATCTACAAAAAAACAGAAGAAAGAAAGACAGAAAGAAGGAAGGAAGGAAGGAAGGAAGGAAGGAAAGAAAGAACAGATGGAAAAGTTCTGGAGGTGGACGGTGGTGGCGGCTGCACAGCAGTGTGAATGCACCGAACGTCACTGAACTGTACACCGAAAAGGATCGAGTCTGTGCTCCGGGTATTTTAGCACAATAAAGAGAACTGGGAGGAAGGGAAGAGCTGGTCGCTGAGATGATCAGCTGCAAGACAGCAGGAGCTTCGCACGTGTGCAGAGGCTCTGTGCCTGTAGGGCAAAACAGGGGCCGTGCCGTCCACACGTTCAGGTCTGGTTCTTCCGAAGCGTTGGGGTAATTCTGGCTGAGCTTTACAAGAAAAACGAAACTGTCTTTGCAAAGGTGGTTCTGTGGTCAGAACTCTGCAAAGCTTTCATTGTAAATGCAAACACAGCAGAGCTGGGGACAGAATGTGTAGCCAAGGCCAGGAATGTGGGAAAACCCAATCCCGCAGGACAAGACTTCCCTGAGGAGTGGCCCTTTGCTTCAGCGCGCACTTTCTCCATCACGCCAGCTATATACTGTCTCAGCAGAGGGTGTCGGTGACGGCTTCATTTTGAAGTATTTGTGCCTTTTAAAATCACCCTGGTGGTTTCTGACTGTGGTCCTATGAGCTCTATCTCTAGGGTATCCCAAATGTGTAGGAAAAGCCTTTGCTTCGTTTTAAAATCCTACCTGAGCCGAAGAAAGTCAAGTCTTAGATGCCAGCTCCGTTCCTAAGATAGCATGCAGGCGGCGCCAGCAGAGGGTGGTTCCATCACCAGCCAGAGGGCCTGGGCTTCAAATGACACCTAGCCCTGTCCCTTCCATGGGGAAGTCAACCATTCCTGGCTCCTGCTCAAACAGAGGCATGTGTGTGTGTGTCTCTTTAATTTGGGACAAACGATTTGATGGCTTTCTTCCTTAGCAAGCCCAGATGAACCAAACTTGGGAATCCTTTCACTCTACAACGAGTCTGAGCAAGGTCCACGGCCCACAGTGCCACACTGACAGGCTCCCAGAGAGGTTCACTTCAGACAAAATGCTGGTTGGTTACTCCAGGGCAACACAGACACAACACTGGCAGCCAAGCCAGCGACCAAGCCAGAATGGAAAAGGCCACACCCACAGGCTCATAAATAATTTTTTGCCTCCTCGTAACAGAGCATTTTGTGACAGGTTTTTAAAGGATTAAATGACCTTTAATTGGTAGCCTCAGAGGCAAACTCCCTGAATCATACTGGGCACCAAGTCTGCACACCACCAAGCCTCAGCAGAAAGCCCACAGCAGACACTCTGCAGTGGGTCACTGAAACACTCTGGAGCCTGTGGCATGACAGAAAATATATATCAGGGCTTTGAAGCAAACCAGGAAGACCAGAGGCTGCCACTGCCCTGAGAACTGACCCAAAGGTTTTGCCAAAGCGGAAAGGCAGTTCATAAGAACAGAGGGTTCCGAAGCCTTCCCCATAGGAACTGACTTTATTTGAATCAGAGCATGGGAAAATTCAAGCCTAAGGGTGCTATTGAAAATAATTGCTCCTCCCACCAACAAGCTGAGCCACAAGCCAGCTAGTTCACCTGAGAGAACCACAGAAAGAGACAGCTAAGAAGAACCTCCTGGGGTTGAACAAACCTCAAAGACTGCCATCAAAACAACTCCAGTGCCTGGCTTATTTCACTTAACGCAATGACCCCCAGTTCCACCCATGTTGCTGCAAATGACAGGGTTTCATCCTTTTTAATGGCTGAATATTGTTGCATTGTGTATATTTGCCACATTTTTTAATTCATTCATCCACTGATGGACATTTAAGTTGCTCCATATCTTGACTACTGTGAATATACACACAAGTGCAAGTATCCCTTTGATATACCGATTTCCTTTCCTTTGGATGAATACCCAGTTATGAATCAATAAAATTAAATAAATTTAAAAAATAAAACAAAATGACCCCTAGCCAAAACACAATGGAGCAATTTATGTCCCCAGGGCATCACTGCCCAAATGTTGGACTTAGCAGCTATTTTAACTATGTTGAGAGAACTTATGGAAACCATGCTTTACAAAGTAAAGGAAGGTATAATGCTGATGTCTCATCAAATAGAGAATAGTAATAAAGAAACAGATACTATAAAAACAATCCAGTGGAAATTCTGGAGTTGAAAAGTACAATAAATGAAACAGTCATTGGAGGGACTCAGTGGTACATTTTTAACTGGAAGAAGAAAGAATCAACGACTTCAAGATGGATTGATAAGAGATTCCCGCAGTCCAAAGAGCAGAGGGCACAAAGAATGAAGAAAGTGAACAGAGCCCTGGAGAAACGTGGCACACCGTTACACACACCAACATACACACGAGAAAACCAGCTCGTCACACACAAGGGCCGCCCAGCGAGATTAACAGCTGATTTCTCATCAGAAACAATGGGTGCCGGAAGAAAGTGGGATCCCAGAAACAAGGTGGAGTAATTCAATATATAAACTTTTCTTGCCCAAAACAAAATTAAATGACTTTAATAATCTAGAATTCCTTTGTCTTTGTGTGTGTGACTGCCCGTCTCTTCCTCACCCAAACCTTGAGAACCATGCGGGCATAGGTAGCAAAGCACAGATTTCCTGGGTGAATCATTCCCTCTCACCAAAACAGAACCTTAAAAAATGCTAAATCAGATCATTAAAATAAGTGCAGCATGCTTAAAATTATGTTAACATTATTTACATTAGTGATCATTATTAAACTTAGATCAAATCCTGAGAGATGTTTTAAATCACTTACTGGTGGGGATTGCGATGCTATTGGTTGAATCCTAAACATTCTCTCATCAGTTCTTAATGTTTTCTCAGTGTTCTAGAGGAATTCAGTTGCAATTATTAATTCAGGTGAAAATCTTAAAATGACCACAGAGTGTCTCATGAAGCAAAGCTTGTATAAGAATTTAAGTAAATGCAATGATTTTAATACTCTATCCCGCATCTGCTAAAACAAATAGCAGGGAAGGCACTTTTAAAAAAACAAAAGTTGCCCAAACTATTTGCTAAAGCTTTGAAAAGGCTCGTGAAAAGTGTTTGTGACATGCCTAAAAAGAAAGAACCTGAGGGCCCCTTGTCTCAGGGTGAGCAGCACGGCTGTGAGCCCTCCTCTCCCTGTCATCGTTTAAAATTAGAGTCCACAGGGCCTGGTAGCCACGGGGAGCGCGGTGCACCCTCCCACCCCAACAGCTGCCATTCCTCCCTGGAAGCGCTAAGATTAGGCCTGCACAAATTCCTGCAGTAGAAATTAAGGACCACAATTAACTGGGTGACTTAATTTGGCAATCTTGCAATTCCACCCTGGTGAGAAAGCGCCTCTTCCCGCTGCTGTGACTTTTTGCTACAGAGTGACTCAGACCCATCCCTGCCTCTTTGGTCTTTCCTGCGGAACTTCAAGATCCCAGCTCACGTTCTCCTGCCCATGGGGTTCTGAGGATCAGCTCATGAGACGTCTTGCCATTGTGTTCTTGTCCCATGGCTGTGCTGGGAGAAGCGTGGAACAGAATCATGTGTAGGACACACCACAAAGCTGTCTAGGGCTTCCGTGTGGCCACCACTAGTTCTTCAGTGGCCAAGGCCAGGGCTAGCACATCTAGGACAGTTGAGAAGGTGGGCCAAGTGAGGACATAGAAAGACGGAAGCAAGAAACAGTCTCTACTTTCTACTGTTGACTCTTGAATTTGCTGAGAATGTTCTCAGGAAGCTATAGTAACTAGAACGCTGGCTCAGGGGTAGATAAACAGGCCAAGGTAACTAAGAGCCTCGAAATGGACCCTCACACATTCAGATACTGAGGCATCCCTGCAGAAGAGTGGGAAGAATGTTCTGGACAACCAGATATCCTCTGAAGAAAAGAAAACTGGATTACTACTTCATGCCTATTATGGGGTAAGTGCCATCCCCCAAACAAGGTCTGCTGAGGCCCTCATTTCCAGAGCCTGTGAATGGGACCTTGCTTCAAGACAGTGTCTGTGCAGATGCAGTCATTAGGGTGGGCCCTAACCCAATAACTGGTGCTCTCATAAGAAGGGGATATTTAGGCCAGGCGTGGTGGCTCACACCTGTCATCCTAGCACTCTGGGAGGCTGAGGCAGGAGGATCGCTTAAGCTCAGGAGTTCAAGACCAACCTAAATAATAGTGAGACCCTGTCTCTACTGAAAATAGGAAAAACTAGCCGGGCATGGTGGCACCTGTAGTCCCAGCAACTCAGGAGGCTGAGGCAGGAGGATCACTTGAGCCCAGGAGTTGGAGGCTGCAGTGAGCTGTGATGAAGCCATTGTACTCTACCTGGGGTGACAGAGCAAGACTCTGTCTCCAAAAAAAGAGAAGCGAAAAAAGAAAAGAAGAAGGGGATATTTAGACACGGAGACAGACACTCAGAGGCAAGACACAGAGAAACACAGAGAGGACGGCAGAGACCAGCCTGATGCAACCACAGGCCAAGGGACACCAGGAGCCACTGGGGTTGAAGGGGCAGGAAGGATCCTTCCCTGGAGCCTCTGGAGGGAGGACAGCCCTGCCCACGACTTGGGTTTGGAGAATATATTTCTATTGTTTTAAGCCACCCAAAGTGTAGACTTTATTACAGCAGCCTTAGAAAATGGACACACGCCACACACAAACTCAATCTGCTTAAACGCGGAATCACCACGTGACCCATCAATTCCACTGCTTGATAAACAACCCGGACAACCGAAACATGTGTCCACACAAAAATCTGCACATGCGTGTTCACTGTGGCATTGTTTACAACGGTCCAGACATGGGAATAAACCAAATGTCTGTCAACAGATGAACAGACAAACAAGACACTGCACATTCATACAACGGGGCATTGTTCAGCCACAGACCTATGGCCCCGGAAGCACTGAGCTCAGTGAGAGAAGCCAGACACAGAAGGCCACAGTGTGTGATTCCATTTATACGGAATATCCGGAATAAGCAAATCCGTGAGGACAGAGGTAGGTGACGGCTGGCAGGGTCGGGGTAGGGGGTGAAATGGGAAAGTGACTGCCTCGCGGGTACAGGGCTTCCTCTTGCGGTGACGAAAATCTTTTGAGACTATATACAGGGGAAAGCTGCACCACACTGTGAATGTTCTAAATGCCACCGAATCACACACTTTAACACGGTCAACTTATGTCATGTGACTCTTACCTTGGTTTTTTAAGAAATTAGGTGAGATGAATTTAAAAACCCAACTGACAGAACGCAAAACAAAAACTTGTGGAAGAAAATTGAGGTCATTTTTGTGCGAGGATCTCTTAAACAAGAAGCAAAAAAAGCACATGCCTTAAAGGAGGAAAAATAAATTTAACTACATTGAAATTTTAAATCGTTTTCCAACAAAAGACACCAAAACAAAAAATCTTTGGAAAAGATGTCTGCCACTCGTGTGACCTGCGGAATTGTCACCCATGCGTTACGATGTAGACACGAGACTATTCAAGACTGGGGATGGCAGCAAAAAATGGACAACATACCCAACCACCAAGGGAAGCATCACATAAACCAGGGTACAGGCCTGCCAGGGCGGGCGCAGTCGCACACCCTCAGGCACCGATGTGGGCGGACACCTGCGTCAGGTGCCACCGAGAGGCAGAAACAACAGGAGACATGCGTGGGTGTCTCTCGCTGGTTCTGCAGAGGTGGATGGGTGGATGGATGGGTTGACAGATAGATACGATAGACACAGTCAGTACACTGATTAATAGACAGATGGATACAAATGACGTATATAAATAGACACAGATGACAGATAGATGTATTAATAGATGATAGATACAGAGATGGACAGATAGAGATAACATTGATGGATGGATATATTACAGATGACAGACAAGTATATCAATCGATAGACTCATTATAAGGACTTGGCTCACGCGGTCATGGAAACCGAGAAGCCCTCGGCCTGCAGTCAGGAGGCCCAGGACAGCCGATAACACAGTTCCAATCTGAGAGCTGCAGGCCTGAGATGCAGGAAGAGCCAATATCTCAGTTTGAGTGCAAAGACAAGAAAAGACCAAAGTCCCAGCTCAAAACAGGCAGGAGGAGGAGGAGTCCCTCTCACCAGCCTTTTTTTCTTTTCAGGTCTTCAACTGATCGGACGACGCCCACCCACACTGGGGCGGGCAACCAGCTTTACTCCGTCTATCTATTCAAATGCCGATTCCTTCCAGAAACACCCTCACGGACACATTCAGGAGTAATGTCTGACCAGACATCCGGGCATCCTGTGGCCCAGTCAAGTTGACACATAAAGTTCGCCGCCGTAACACACACCTGTGCCCAGCGTGGAACAGCACATTGCAGAACACAGAAGCCGCGATCCCGTTTCAGCTCGGGCATTAACAACCTGGAAGACGGCGTGCGGACATGGCTGCGTGAATACATACGTATTTGTTGGCGTGCACAGACAGAACCGGAAGTGAGCACAGACTATTGGCCATGTGACAGTCACAGATGGCAGAAGGACACAGACTTCACTCCGTGTGCCTCTGTGCTGTTCAATTTTATTCAACAAGCACACGTCCCGCTCGAAGTTAAAAGGTAACGGGTCCCAGCTGGGCTGAGGACAGGAGCAGCCGAAAACACCCACTGAGTGTCCGGCGTGGGGCCCCGGCAACCCCCTTCACACTGAACCTTCAACCCGCCTCCTGACCGTTTCTTTAAACGAAACCTTAAACAGAGCCCACATGTAAGAAGTTGATCAGAGAGGAAGTGCTTCAGAGCCGTGGTCCTCAAAGTGGGGTCCTGGCACCCCATGGGTCCCTGAGGCCCCCCCATGACCTCAGTGGTTTCCACGGTGACACTGAGATATCGCTTGTCTTTGTCACTCTCACTGTCCCATGATCATGGGGTTATCTGCCCCCTATACCCTACAGGACTCCAGCGCAGAGAGCTGGGCTGTCTTTTATGAAGCCAGGTGTTAAAGAGACTTGCACACAGAAACAAACGCCACCCTTCTCGCTAAATTTGGTTATTTGTTTGTTTTGAAAAACACAGGGTTTTTTCATTAAAAGTATGTGTCTTGGTCAGACGTGGTGGCTCACGGCTGTAATCCTAGCACTCTGGGAGACCAAGGTGGAGGACTGCTTGAGCACAGGAGTTGGAGTCCAGCCTGAGCAAAAGTGAGACCCTTATCTCTACAAACAAACAAATGTCTCTTGGCTGGGTGCAGTGGCTCACACCTGTGATCCCAGCACTTTGGGAGGTTGAGACAAGAGGACTGCCTGAGGCCCAGCCTGGGCAACACTGTGAGACCCCATCTATACAAAAAATAAAAAAATTAGCCGGGCATGGTGGCACACACCTGTAGTCTCAGCTACTTGTGAGGCTGAGGTGGGAGGATCGCTTGAGACCAGGAGTCTGAGGCTGCAGTGAGCTATAATAACAGCACTGTACTCTAGCCCAGGCAACAGACAGAGACCCTGTTTCGGAAAAAAAAAAGAAAGAAAGAAAGAAATACGTTTCTCATATTAACATAGAATAGGCTTATTATTATTTTTAATGAATTATTAAACATTTAAAGTTTTTCTCAGTTTTGATACCAGTAGAGTTATCCCATAGAACCTAAAATTCTTTGGGATTTTGGGACAAGTTTCCGGGAGCTAAAGTAATTCTGAGACCTGAAATTCTAAAAGAAAAACTTGGAGGAAAGCCACATCTGAGACTTCCCAAAGAACCTAAAACCAAAGTATTAGACAAGAAAGGACAGTTGAACAACTGCCCTCCAGACTCACAGCTCATAAACTAACAGTTGTTGGTAAAAGGGGGTAGAAATATGCCCACATGTGCATACACGTGTGCGTGTACATGCACACACACATAAACATATTCTAGTGTTTTAAAAAAGATCGGGGGGATGGATAACAAAAATAAAAATCCAACCAATGCTTTCATTAGAGACACATCTAAGATAAAGATGTTAAAAGTAAAAGAACAGCAAAATTCAGAAAAGACAAATATTAACCAAAAGAGAACCGATGTGGCTGTATCACCAGTAAACAAAACTGACTTCGTGGGAAAACAATAACTAAAAGTCAAGAGATCATTTTAGAAGGTTCAATTCACCAGGAAGCCATACTATTTTGAAACCTGGATGCACCTAATTACACAGCTTCAAAATATAAGCAGGAAAAAAAAAGAACTACAAGAAGAAACAAACCCACCTAGGGGAAAGTCTGAACAGGCTTCGTTTCGCTGGTTCGAATCCGCAAGGCTACAGGAGGCTGAGGCAGACGGTGCGTGAGTCAGGCCTCACACCCAGTCAGTGGAGAGGAGTTCTCGAGCACCCCAAAACACCGCCCAAAATTTACCACGCACAGCTGCGGCCCCCAAGCCCGGGCACACCAGGAACCAGGCCACACAGCAGGAGGCCAGCGGGCGAAGCCCCACTGGCATCCACAGGCTCTCCCATGGCTGGCGTCACTGCCCGAGCCCCGTGCCCCGACGGATCAGTCAGACCAGTGGGGCATCCGACTCTCACGGGAGCACGAACCCCACTGCGAAGTACGCAAGCGAGGGATCCAGGCTGCGCTCCCCACGAGAATCCAACGCCCGATGATCTGAGGGGGAGCTGAGGTGGCAACACCTTCCCCCCCACCCCATCTCCATCCGTGGAAAAACCGTCTTCCACGAAACCAATCCCCGGTGTCAAAAATGTTGGGGGTCGCCAATACGCAGGACCATAACACAAACTGCAATAAATTTCAAAGGGATGGCATCATACAAACCACATCCTCTGTCCAGAATGTAGAAATTAGCTTAAAACAAAGCAGAAAAAAAGCTCATTTATGTAGATATCACCTCCAAATAACTCAAGGACCAACAAAAAAAAACCACAAAAATTTAAAAATATTTAGAACTAAAATGTAACAGAAACATGATCTGTCAAACCAACGGGATGCCAATGAGAAAGAACCAACCCTGAACGGGCAGCCTTAAAACCTTAAGAGCAGAAGAAAAGAAGAGCTAAAATCTAAAAGCTAAATCCAGCTTCAAAGTTAGAAAAAGACAAACAGAACAAAAACAAAGAAAGCGTGAGTGACGGAATAAAGACGGGAGCAGAAATTAGTGAGACAGACGGCAAACGCAAACCAGAGAGGACAAGGAAACCCACGGTCGCCTCCTCGGCAACCCTGAGGCAAGACCGACCAAGTGGGAAAACGGAGACGGCGCCCACAATCACTACGAGGAAAAAGGACGACAGAGTCACACACGCGAAATAAAAACGAAATCCTGCCCTTTGCGGCAATGTGGAGGGAACCGGAGGCCACGATGTTAAGTGGAAGAGCCACGGGCAGAAAGACCAACGTCACGTGTCTCATTCGCGTGTGGGAGCTAGACAAGCAACCTCATGAAATCAGAGCGTAGAATGGTGGCTGCCAGAGGCCAGGAAGGGCAGCGCAGACGGAGAGGAGCTGATGGATGGGTACTAACACGTGGTTTGACAGAAGAAATAAAACCGGGTGTTCGATAGATCAGTGGTGGAGTGGCTGCAGTTTGCAATAATCTACTGAACATTTCAAAACAGCCAGAAGAGAACAACTAGACTGTTTTTAGCATAAAGAAAAGACAAATATTTTGTAATGCCAGAAGTCTGGGAGGCCGAGGCGGGAGGATCGCTTGAGCTTGGGAGTTTGAGACCAGCCTGAGCACAAACGAGACCCCGTCTCTACTAAAGACAGAAAAATTAGCAGGGCGTGGTGGTGCATGCCCGTGGTTCCAGCTACTTAGGAGGCTGAGGCAGGAGGATGGCTTGAGCCCAGGAGTTGGAGGTTGCAGTGAGCTAGGCTGATGCCACTGCACTCCAGCTGGGGTGACAGAGCCAGACTCTGTCTCAAAATAAATTAATTAGTATTATCCTGGATTAAGCTTGAGCCCATTATTCGAAGTGAGGTGACACAAGACCTGAAGAATGGGTTCCACCTGTACTCACCATCAAATTGGTATTGACTGATTAACACTATGGTGCTCAAAGGGTGGGAGGCTAAAATTCTTTTACACAGCAAAGGAAATAATCAACAAAGTTAAGACAAAACCCACAGAATGTGAGAAAATATTTGCAAACTATCCCTATGATCAGGGATTAATAACTAAAATACATAAGGAGCTCCAACAACAACTCACTAGGCAAAAATCAAATAATCCAATTAAAATGGGCAAAAGACCTGAATAGACATTTCTCAAAAGGAGACATAAAAATGCCCAACAAGTTTATCAAAAAATGCTCAACATCATTAGTCATCAGAAAAACTCAAATCAAAACTGCAATGAGTTATCATCTCACGCCAGTTAAAGTGGCGTTTGTCAAAATGACAGGTAATAATAAATGCTGGCAAGAATGTGGAGAAAAGGGAGCCCTGGTACACAGATGGTGGGAATGTAAGTTAGCGCAACCACTATGGAGAACAATAGGGAGGTTCATCAAAAAACCAAAAATAGAACTACCATATGACCCAACAGTCCCACTCTATGTATACATTCTACATCAAAAAGACATCTGCACTTCAATGTTTATTGCAGCACTATTTACAATAGTGAAGATTTGGAATCAACTTAAGTGCCCATCAATAGATGAATGCATAAAGAAATTTTGGTACGCACCTGCTGCCACCACCTTGATAGCCTCACCAAGCAGTCACTGCCATTGCCAGGGGGATACTGGGCAGAGCAATCTCCCTCAACACTTGCCTCTGTGAAGAGGGATTCAACCAGCCTCCTGCCTGAGTTTCCAACAGTGGCCTAGGAACCAACCACTACACATAAAGATCCCCCCAGCACTGGCTCAGACTGTGACAGCTACAGGGAAATGGGACAATGTAGAACAACTTCATTACAAGATCACAGAGCACCCACCCTTCTCCTCTAGGATTAATCTTCTGAAATAGGGCACAAAAACCCACCTGTCGATTTCTCATTCTTTTCACCAAATACAAGAGTTCCCAGCAAAGAACAGGAGCACTGTAAATTTATCTGCCTGAATTGAGAAAAGAGGTTTCAGATGAGATGAAACCGGCAAAAGAACTCTGGAAACATGATAAAACAAGCTAGTTTGGCACCCCAAAGGGATCGCAATAGACCTACGGCAACAGACCCCAACCAAAAGGAAAGTGTCAACATGTTGGAAATGGAATTCAGAATATGGATGGTAAATAAGATGAATGAAATTGACAAGACAGGTGAAAACCAGAACAAAGAAGAAAAGAATTTCAGGACATGAATAAAAAAATTGAAAAAGTCACTAAAGACATAGACAATATAAGAAAGGATATTACGGAACTTAAAGAAATGAAAGAGTCATTTAGGGAACTTCAAAATACAGCAACAACCTTCAATTACAGACTTGAACAAGCAAAAGAAAGAGTTTCAGAGCTTGAAGTCAAGGTTTTTGAACCAACCTAGTCAGTCAAAGATGCAGAAAAAAGAATAAAGAAATATGAACAATCACTCATAAATATGGGACTATGTAAAGCAAACCGATATACAAATTTTAGGCATCCCTGAGGGAGATGAAGAAGAAGCAAAAATCACGGAAAACCTGTTTGAGGAAATTATTGAGGAAAATTTCCCTGGTATTACCAGAGATTCAGATATTCAGACACAAGATGATTATGAAACACTGGGAAGTTATATAAAAATTAAGCCATCTCTGAGAAGCAGTCGTCAACCTGGCCAATGTCAAAATGAAGGAGAAAATTCTACAAGCTGCAAGACAAAAGCAACACTAACCTACAAAAGAAAACCCATCAGGCTAACAGCAGACTTCTTGGTGCAGACCCTGCAATCCAGAAGGAATTGGGGCCCCATTTTTAATCTTTTAAAACAGAACAACTGTTAAACAGAACAACTGTTAAACAGCCAAGAATTTTGTATCCTGAAAAACTAAGTTTCATAAATGAGGGAGAAATAAGGACTGTTCTAGACAAGCAAACACTAAGGGAATTTGTCGCTACTAGAACAGCCCTACAGGAAATGCTCAATAGTGCGGTATACATGGACCAGCACAATAGATACCCACAAGTGTAAAAACAACATGAAATTAAAGCTCACAGCTCTTATAAAACAGTAACGCAAGAGGGAAAAGAACCCTAATAAGGTATCACTCAACATGATGAACAGGACAGTACCTCACATATCAATACTAACATTGAATGTGGTTGGTCTTAATGTTTCAATTAAAAGGCACAGGCTGGCTGAATGGATTAAAAAATCACTACCCAAGTATATTTTTTCTTCAAGAAATAAGCAAGCATGTGTTCAAAGCATATGTACAAACTCAAGGTAGAGAGATAGAAAAAAATATTCCAAGCAAATGGAAACCAAAAGTGAGCTGATGTAGCCATTCTCATATTTGATGACTACACTGACAACTACACTAGAAAGTTTATTGCAGCCAAATTCACAACTGTGAAGATATGGAATCAACTTAAGTGCTCATTAGTACATGAGTGGATAAAGAAAATATGGTATTTATGTACACCATGGAGTACCATTTGCCTATAAAAAGGAATGAAATAATGTCAATTGCAGCAACTTGGACGGAACTGGAGACCATTATCCTCAGTGAAATATCTCAGGAATGGAAAAACAAATAACACATGTTCTCACTAAAAAGTGGGAGTTAAACAATGGGTGTACACAGGCATGGAAGGACTTAAAGGACATTGGAAACTAAGTAGGAGGAGGCCTGAAGGAGGGCCAGGGACAAAAACTTACCCACTGGATACAATGAACACTGTCCTGGAGGCAGGCACACTGAAAGACATGACTTTAGCATGTAACAAAAACTTTTGTACCCCATTAATATTTTGAAACAAAAAAATAGAAATTATGGCACACATATAAAATGGAATATTATATAGCCATAACAAGAAAGAAATCCTGCCATTTGAAACAACCTAAGTGGAGCCGGAGAACACTATGGTAAATGAAATAAACCCAGCACAGAAAGACAAATCTTGTGTGCACTCACTCACAGGTGAGAGTTAAATATGAAAACAACTGATCTCATGGAAACAGAGTAGAATTATGGTTACTGGAGGCTGGGAAATATAGCAGGGAGGGGGAGATAAACTGGGGATAGTTAATGGGGTGCAAAATGTTGTTAGACAGTGTGAACAATATCTGATAACACAACAATGTGACTATATTCAACTATAATTCAGTAAATATTCTGACAAAAAGTGGAATTGGAATGTTCCTAACACAAAGAAATGACAAATGCCTGCGATGATGGAGACAATTACACTGATTTGACTCATACAAATTGTACGCCTGTATCTAAACATCACATGTACCCTATAAATACATACAACTGTTATGTACCCATAATAACTAAAAATAATAAAATACAATAAAATGGCTTTTATAAAAAAGACAAAAGAGATCCTGGCTAGGATGCAGAGAAAGGGGAACAGCCATACACTGTTGGTGTGAATGTGAATTAGCACAGTCAGTACGGAAAACAGGTTGGAGGCTCGCCAAAAAACTACAGATAGAACTACCACGTGATCCAGCGATCCCACTGCTGGGTATGTGTCCCAAAGACAGGGAATCAATATACTGAAGAGATACGTACACCCCCATGAATGGATGAAAAGATGTGGTGCGTACACACAACGGAACATGGTTCAGCCGTCGTACAGAGTGAAATCCCGACAGCTGCGATGCCGGCAGATAGAAGGCATAACACGTAGTGTCCGTAGCACAAAAGCGCGACTGTAGTTGACAATAACTTATCGTATATTTCAAAATAACTAGAAGAGTAGATTTTGAATGTTCCCAACTCAAAAAATTGATAAATGTGATAAATGTTTGAGGCGATAGGTATCCCAATTATGCTGACTTGGTCATTACACATTGTATGCTTGCATCAAACTATCCCATTTACCCCATAAATACATTTAACTGTTATATATCCATAAAAATTAAAAATTAAAAATCATATAATTGAATTTTTGAATATATCAACTTACATGAATATTTTGCCAACTTTGGGGTTTGTGGAGTGGGAAGGTTTTGAAAGTTTTAATTAAATGAATTTATATTTTGTACTAGAATATATTAAAGTTTACATGTTTAAAGTTTCTGCTTTATCAAAATTGAATAAATCCCCAGACAAGTTTACAATAAGAATATATTGAAACTCACACAGACATACACACACACCGAATCTCTACATATACATTGTCTGCAGATGAGGACAAAAGTTTACTGTTCAGGCTTTTGCACAGGCGAGACACATCCAGGGCCTTCCTTCCCATCCCTGACTTCTCCTCTGCTGCAAGCTCTGGTCTCCTGTCATCTCCCAGGGACAACTGGGGAGGCAGCGCCTTGTTCCAGAAAGCAGTGGTCTCATCACAACTCTACCCTTTTCCAGGCATCTTTGTATTCTTAATTTTATCATGAAGTTATACTGGCAAATGACTATCATAAGCATTCATGCATATTTAATATGTACACAAAGTCACAAAAAGCCAGGAAATATGCAGATCATTTGAGGTGACTGGATTTGGTAGAACAAGTGGGCTGAGTTTAGAACTCAGGGAAAAGGGAGCGCAGGAGGTGAGGATGAAGAACAGGACCCGTGCTACAGGGGCTCTCCCAAGTCTCTCTGTCTCTGACATTCAGCTTTGTTCCTTCAAGCACAGAATGGAATTTACTAGGGTCAAGAGATAAATCGCATGCTGTGGGGAAAATAAAATATGCGTCGGCGATGAATAAGGGCGAGCCCAGATAAGGCAGAAAAAGAAAGGCAGAAGATAAAGAGTGACACGTTAAAATCAGTTCTAGTTAATTTTTCTAAAAATAGGGGCTCCAAACAATAGCAAAAACCGAAGCTCATTTGTTATATTTATTGGCAAAGTGAAATATAGCCGGTGTCTCACGGAGTGCAATTTATTCCTCGGAGGAGAAATAAATAAGGCAGTTGCTAGTGACCTTCTTTCTCTCCCCATCTCCCTCCCACATCCCTTGTTCTTTACTCCTCTGGACTCATTTATAAAAATAAAGGAAAAGAAGCCAAAACAAAATATCTCAATGTAAAGCAAGGGGATTAATTCATCGTGAATAAATGCAGCATTTTACTTAAAACTAACTCTTTTAGAGTCACCCACCCCTTCTGAGGTCCCTAGAGATCTGATGCTGGAACTCTCCGTTTACAGACAAAGTTGTCGTGGTGCCACCGTGGGGGCCTCACCGGGTTCCCTGAGCAAGGTAGAAAAGGCCTTATTCTCGGGCTTCTCTCTGTTACAACCGCGAGAGAGCACACTCTTTCCAAAGCTGCTGAGCGCATATAAAATCCGCTCTCCCTATGCTATTGGAGTCAAATGAGACAAAGTAAGTGGAAAACAATATGAGATATGTGATGGGCTGCACTGTGCCCCCTCCAAATTCCTATGTTGAAGCCCTGACCCCCAGGACCTCAGAATGTGACTGTGTTTGGACACAGGGCCTTTGCGGAAGTGAGGAAACTCACACGAGCCCATCAGGGGGGCCCTCATCCAATCTGACAGATGTCCCTATAAAAAGAGGACATTTGGACACACAGAAAGAGACAACAGGGTGGACACACAGAGGACAGGCCGTGAGAGGACACAGAAAGATGGCAGCCAGCCGTAAGCCCAGGAGGGAGGCCTTGGAAGAAATGATTCCTGCCAGCACCTTGATCTTGGACTCTCAGAACCGTGAGAAAATAAATTTCTGTTGTGTAAGCCACTCAGTCTGTGATATTCTGCTACGGCGGTCCTAGGAAATAAATACGAAGTACAAGTCATCATGTAAACATTGTTGGTTTGGCGAATACACGCACCTTGCGTCTTCTGATGTGCAGTACAGCCTTGTAGGAACCACAGGGCAGCTTCCACGGTCTCATCTGCATCCTTCCCTGGTGAAACACACCAGGCTTTCTCAAGGCATCTGGCTTCAGGTGGGCGAAATCTGCTTTGAAGAGAAACACCATTTCCCACCTTCCATTTTCCATTTTCTGGCCTCCCCACACCCACTCACTAAAATAGCATGTCCTAGCTCCTGATTTCCAAAATCCAATTTTACATCCTCTAGCCCTGAGATAGCAAATGTGAAGGAGATTAAGAGGAAATGAATATTTATAAATGAAAAAGACAAAGGTTAACTACGCAATACAGTGTAACGAAATATCCTTTTCCTTAAAGCATGGAATATTTTGCTGATATTTTATATATTGTGAAAAGGGTAAAATGTCGATACTTATGCTATGTGATGCCAAAAAAGAACACTAATATATGATTTCCACTAAACAATACTAATTTAAAAACAATGTCAAAATAAATTATAATTATATAGACATAGGAATGTTTTTGCCCCTCAGACTCTCTAAAGCACCAAAATGTGATTCATTTTTCATTTTTCTTACTGCCTAAAGACCTTTAAAATTTTAATCTATGCTGTTTGTTCAGAAGATGGATTACTTGGGCAGTAGATTCAGATCAGGAAAATAAGCCCCCCACTCTTTCCCACCTATATTTCATTTTTACCTGGATTGCCACTGACACCTGCCTCTTTCAATAACCACTGAAAATTAATTATCGAGTCCCCCAAATCACAGGTTAGTGTTTAAATTCTGAGCCTAGGCCAAAAACTCTCTAGAGATTCCCTTCAACTTCAAAAGCCCCACAGTGCCAAAGGCTGGCGATTTATTCTTACCCTGCTTCCACATCACCACCCCCAAGAGATGGCTTCAGAATTAATCTAGACTCTAGGTCAGAGCTCATTGCCACAATGCCAAATGTCACAGGTGTCCAAGGCTCTCTAGTTTGGGGATTAAAATAATACAATACAAAACAAAAGCCTAGATTGCTGCAAAGAGCTAACAGTTGCTATAATTCTCTGGTTGGGATTGTTTTTGCTTCTGTCAAGTCCTTATAGCACGAGCTTTATGTCCTCACATGTCTTGACTCAGAGTCACTTGTGAGGATTCTTTCCCTGCCCGGAGGTGCTGAGATCCCAGAGATCACAGACCATCATGCTTAATCATGGAGTTTCCACCCTCCATGACGCCCCAGGGCCATCTGACACGGCATTTCCCGCAGAGAGGAGCTCACAAGGTGCCTGCCGGAATTAGGTGTGGGAAGTATTAATATTAACAGGTGCACCGTCTCAGGCAGGCAGATGGTCACAGAGCACTTTGGCTTTTATTCGCTATCTAGGTATACGTCCAGGCTGACACAAAGTGGGTATTACAAGCAAGGTAATTGCCCACCAGACATCATCCAAAATACAGTTTGCCCTAAAGGACATAATAATTGAGAAGAAAACTGGCACTTTGCTTGTTTTAGTAGAAACTCTTGGAAATCTCATAGAAATTGGCATTGTAAAATAAATATTAGTAAAAGATTGCAGTGGCTCCAAGTGTGATGCCACATTCATAAATTGCGTGCCTTGCTGAGACTTTCCCTTAATGAAACCTAGACAGAGCCCAGGAGGAGGCTCTGGGGCAGCAGCTCTGCAAGGTGGGTCAGAGCTGGCGGCACAGATGCTGGTGTCCGGCCACCTCCACCTCCATCCTGCCACACCCTGGTCTGTGGCTCTGCTCCAGAGAAAGAGCACCCCCCCTCATCACAATCCCCAGAGAAGAACCCATTTGACTCAAAGCAGAAAGAGCCATTGCTGAAGGGCTGAGAGTACGGAACTTTTGTTACATATCCCATTTAAATTCTCCAGGAGCACATTTATTTTCTCACAGATTGGATTCTCTGGAAACTGATGCCTAGTTGGAATTTGGGAAGCAATATGCTTTCTGGGGACAGACACCTGGAAAAGGGAGAGGAATTGGGATGGTAGGGGGAGAAGTGGAAGTGTGATGCCAGCTTGCAAAGGCTTCCCCAAACACACAGGGAGCTCTGGAGCGTGTCGTGTCCTTCAGAGTGTCCCGGATCAGGCTGGTACGGCCAGGCCTTCCTTTGTCTGCAGCTGCAGGCTCCAGGCAAGGTGTCCTTTCAGGTGGGGTGACTTTCTGAATCTGGGGCAAGCCTTGAAGGAGCCCATCCAGGAACTTTTTGCCATCCACAAGCCCTAAAGCTGGACATGCAGTTTTTCCTGGAGGGGACCTGAAGAACACATCTCTGGGACAATCACACTCTCCCCCAACCCTTGGTGACAGCCCATATCAGACCCTCCGTCTGCCTTTGCCTTACAGAGTGCATAGCTATCTTGCTGTCCCTCTCCTCCATGGCACAGGAAAATACTGCAATTTTTCGGAGTGCAGCAGTTGACACCTGATTGGTCCCACCCTGTTAAGAAGGTCCAGTGCATGGGCTATTCTTGAGACTTTAGGGTCTCATCCCCACCCAACTGGCTTGTCAAAACATTGCTTCCCTGAAAACACAACTGTAACAATACACTATTCTGAGAGTTCTGATACATACGTTGCTGCCGTCTTCTTACAGCTGTATGTAATAAAAATGTGAATAAGCAAAACAAATAAAGAACTTTACTTGATGAGTATAAGCCTGAGACAAACAGTTAAAAATTGTTGCAAGGGTCTCAGACAAGGGATGGTGTAACCTGGAGGCATTGGGAACCACCTAGTTTCAGGGCACCTTCTTCATCCAACAGGTAGAGCAGGGGACCTATTTCACCTTCAGCCAGTTCTGAGCCCCTCGTGGACCTTGGGGATGATAACTCAATAATTGGAGTGTCAGATGTCTTCTAGGATTTTATGGAAAAAAATTATTTTAGGACTTTTGGATTCTAAACATAAAAAATCAATCCTAGTATCTGGAGTCCTTTCCACCAGGGGCAATTCCAGGTCTCAGATAGGCTCCTTCTGTTGTCTGTACGGACACTTCCCTCCTTCCTATCATCCTTAGGACAGTTTCATCTCTGAATTCCCACATACTGGCTGGAGTCACCAGGCACGTTTTCTTGAGGTGCATGCACTTAATCCAGTTCAGGTGCAGACTTTATCCAGTCTGAGAAAACCGTAAGAAAGTTTGGGTCAACGAACTTCTTGGTTTAAAGAAAGGAGATGAAAAGGAAAACATTGTCTCACATTATTAAAAATACAGTAACAAATAAATCAAGAATGAATAACTTCCATCATATATTAAAGTTAAACTTCAGCTTCACATTGGAATGGTTTTTCTTTGTTTTTAATCTAATATGTCCATTTGGAGAATTCAAGAACATGAGGGGGTAATAAAAAAGTAGAATTATGAATCATATATTTTACAGCATTAATTTTTAAATTCTACTCACCCTTTGAAAGTGAGGGCTTAGCTAAAGACATGGAAATATTAATAATTTTTCTCATGTATATCTTAAAATAAGTTTTCTCTTATTCCGTCTTAGGAAATGGATTTCATTAAACTTTATGTCATGTGTTACATAAAATAAATATAGGATTATTTAGCACCACATATATATATACACACATGCATATATACACATATATATAGTATATATGGCACATACGCACATATTTATGTCTATATGTATTCCTATGTTATATGCATACATACACACAGATATTAATTCTGTCGTTGGAAGAAAGTTACTTTACTCTGGATAAACCTAAAGTCTTTCTTTTCTAATGGAAAGAGTTGAACAAGATGATCTTTAAGATTTAATTTAGGTTTTACAGCCTTAGTTATGTTAAAAGGAAAAAAGAAAAATAGGACGGGGGTTTAATATCCTATGGTTACAGAACATCTCTACACATTACATTTTAATTTGTTCAATGAAAGAGACAGTAGTTGATCTCATGTCCTTGCTTTTTTCAAAGTTCATAATTTAATAAATTTGCATAAAACGAGGTGGGAAAAGATGGAAATTTCCTTGTACTTATAATAGACTTTAAGGAAATTTTTGATTCGTCTACAAGACCCCTGGGCAAGTATTAATAATAAATAATGAGAGCACATGGTAGAATCACGGATGCATTTGTGGTCTGCCAGTTCTAACACCCTTGAGGAAAAAATAAGAATCCATGCAATAATGTCAATACAGTCCCTTACAGTGCCAGAATCTCTTAAGCCTTGCGGTATTTGATTTACCTCTAGAATCTTTTTCCAATTAAACATGCTGGTACTTGGAATTAAATAAAAAGCCTTAGAGGATAGTTGAGACTTTTGCTTTTAACATAATTTAAAATACAGACATCCCAGATTCACCAGTTGGAAACGAAGATTTCCTAAGATCAAATACATCAGATATTTGAAAGAAAGAGATGTAATTCCACAAAGCGTCTCTGCAAAGCTCAAGAACAATTACCGTCAAGATACACAGACTTAAGACGATGCAGCAGTAAAGTACACAGATTTCTGTCTTTGGAGACCTACAGGAGATTTCAAAGTAACTTACACTGAAGCGATGATTTAGAATTTCCACCTTTAATCTTCGGGCCCTCTGAATAGAGGAGCTCGAGACTTCAGCTTGCATAACAGTCTCACGCTAGCTTTTATCATTATAAATCTACATCTTTATGAAATATTTTGCAGCCCTAAGAAGAGGTTTACAACCAAACATCATTTTGAAGCGTACCATTCTGGCAGGAAAGCAAGGTCATGCTCTTTAGGGGCTCCACCTGCAATCAAGTCTAGCTCTGCCAAAACATCCAAACACTATATAATGTATACACTTCTCCAGAAGAGCAACCACACTTTATCTGCCTTTGCATCTGCAGAAATAGCCTGTGCCTGGCAGGATCTGGTGGTCAGCAAATGTCTGTGCAGTGGCAGTCCTTGAAGACGAGATACCACGTCTCACACTTTTGTTATATCTCCTTTGCACCCAGTAATGGGCTGAATGCCTACTTGGCCTACAGTACATGTGATGGATAATTGCTGGATTTGCACACTCTTGTTAAATTGTTTTCTGTCATGTCTTGGGACCCAACTTCAGAGAACTTGGTAGAAAAATGCTAAGGCATTGGAAGTAAATTAGCAAAGGAGAAAACTGCAGCCTTGCTGCAAGAGGGCCTTTCCCCCCAGGACCTGTAATCTAGGATGACCAATGACACCACCATATTTAATGTTGGGAAAGCCGAACACCCCACTCCTAAACTAAAATCAGTGCCGGTCGAGGTCTGGGGGCAGGAAATACAGTGGAGGAAGAGAAGGGGACCTGGGCCATGCCTGGCTCTCCCAGGCCCTAATCCCTGTCTGACAAACACAGAATTGCTGGTGGCCGCCCCTGGGATTCCACCACCAGGGGAAGTGCAGACTCCCTGTGGTTTTGAGGCAGATGACAAGACACATACTAAACTGAATTTCATGGATCTGGGCCCATATTCAGGGCTGTTTCTAAGAGACAGAATCTCCCAGACTGGACCTCCATCTAGGAACAGTATTTCTGGCTTCGGTCCCTAATTAACTGAGTTGACCAAATGCAAATCAGCAGAAAGCCAACCCTGCTTTCACAGGATCCGTATTCTTAGACCCTGGACTGTGCTGCAAACAAAGGTCTGAGGCTGCTCAAACACCGAGTGACCCCCAGGTCCCAACCCAGGGGAAGCAGGTTTGTAGGTGGAGCCGCCAGAAGGGCAGCCTCCCACTGCATCTGTCCACATGGTCCCTGGGGAACAGCAGACGAGGGCTGGGGTCCAGTGGGTAGAATCTCCACCCCAGGGCTCACTCCTCTGCCAGGGCAGCAAGTCCCACTCTTCTGACCCAGAGGGACATGGGCATTGCTCTGGACTCATCACTGTCACCTTAGGCTGCAGGCTGCTTCTCTCTCCCCTTTCCCAGTGACACCAGCAACTACAACCCAGGCCCACAGTGGCTGTGACCTCTGGGGAGCAGACTGAGAATGTACCCCAGGGATCTTCAACAAAATATCAACATCTGTTCAGTACTCGTGGTGGATTCATAACATTGGTTATCATGTTCTCTATATTTCCTGTATTTTACATATTTTCTGAAAGTTAGCTCAATTAAAGCATTTTTGCTCCTATAGTAACTAGCTGCTATACATGATAATTCTCTGTTATTGGTGATCCATTCTCCCTGGCTGGAGTAATCACTCCAATTAAAGAAAAAGCTTTACCTTTCTTATTCATAAAATAGTAGGTACCACTTATAATTCATAGCAATATGCCTACAAACATGTATATATATATATTTGTGTGTATGTATATATATAAACCACTTAATCATGAACCTGAATATTCTCTGGACAAGAATTGGAATAAGCATCACCTAGCTCAGTCTTCTGGGTCCTGCTCCAGCTGCCATCTCTTCCCCTTTCCAGGGTGACTGAGAAAGGTGACCAGGTTGATGCTGTTTTGCTTCTTACCTTTTCCTTATTGAAAATAGTAATTTTTTTCTCACTTTCTTTAAGCTTCTGGAGAGATTTTCAGTGTGGCTTTAGTGATAAAGCCCAGGCAGAAACCAATCCGAGAACAATGCAATTATGAACAACACAAGACAACCCGCCGCTAGGCTGCGTGAAAGACATCAGCAGTGGAAGGAGTCAGAGACAGCAGAGAGCAGTGTGCAGCAGAGTATTTGCAAGGGCATGTGGTTGAGGCGGCGAGGAATCCTTTAATTAGCATGAAGGGTTTCAGGAGTTTGAATGTGAATTCCAATGCATGGATTGCTGAGACACCCTGGATTCAGTGACCGTGGGAAGCATTTATTCATTCACATTATAGGAAAGCACTGGCTAGTCAAGCTTGGGTTCTCAGTTAGTAACTGTGGTTACTCATGGGGTTCAAAATTGCTCTGCTTGTGGACAAAGCTGCCACTTAATGTCTGAGTTGTTGTGTCGTTGTGGGTAGGTCAGCTGAGGAAGACTCATCCTTCAAACTTTACATTTTGTTTGTTAAGATGTGAAAATAAACAAAGGCCATCCAAATGAGAACAAGCCAAGGCTATTTACTCAGCCTTTGACATAGCAAGGGAGTTGGCCACCATCACCTGTGCTTTGTAGGGACTTCAGAACAGACAGGGACAGTAAATGCTTCATAGTGACAAAAAGGGAAGGCTCTGGGTGAGCCCTGATTGGAGGGTGCTGGCCTGAGGAAGCTGTAGGTGGCTAACTGGAAACAAGCTTCCTATGTGATTGCTTAGAGGAGTGTATTTGGCTTCCACTGGTCGGTCCTGATTTAGAATGGGAAGGAAGTGTGACAGAAATTAGGGAAGCTGGCAGTCATTGAGCAAATCCTGACCATTCTGGGCCAACTGCAGCAGAGGTTGTGGGTCAGAGTTCTATTGTCATCCATGGTCTGGTTACTGAGTCTCTGTGTATTGAGTCTCTCAAGAGGAACCAGCCAAATTTGTTCCCATCATTTTATAAAATACGAACAATGTCCTAGGGACTACCTACTACATTGTGGGTATTGAGGGCCCACAGTGAAATTTCCTGTAGGGAATTGAGGGCTGACTCCTAGTCTGCTAAGTCTGAGAAAAGGACTGTGGCCGTCCCCTGTGAAACTCCCAGCTTAGGAAGATGGAGAACTGGATTCACTCCCAGCTATGCCCCGGACTGGCTCAGGCAGACAGTTCCTTCTCTCGGGAGCCCAGATGACTCACCTATAAGACAGGAATTGTAATATCTTTTGAATGTAGTATTATTATCAAGTGTTTGTATTATTATGAAACTGTAGAAACAGAAGCTCAGAGAATTTAAATAATTTGCTGGAGGATCTGGAACCAGGAGGGGTTAGCCTGGGTCTCAGGTATGCCTGCAGCCGGGGCTGTTCCCTCCAACCAAGTGCGAAGATAAATAAAACCAGAGGAGGGAGAGGGCTCTGCAGCTCAGGCGGCCCTGAGTCAAAGTGCCTCATTGCTATTCAAGTTCAGCCAGCAGGACAGTGCAGCATTAAGGAAGATACAAAGTTTATAGAACACTTAAGTGACTGAAAAATAAAATTTATGCATCTATGGAGAGCTTTTTGGTGTTGGGTGAGGGATTACTATTCAAAAAGATTTGTAGTTAACAGGTTTTAACGCCATTAGAACTTCTCTGGTTGGTTCTTTCTTACTCCTGCAGATTTGATCTATGTTTAAGAATTTTACTGCTTTCAAAGTCATAGTAAATATTATTGAAGTATGTAGGCCAAATTTCCTTGAAGAAGACCATTTACATCTAGGAAAAAAAAAAAAGATGTAACACACTATATAACTTCAGTAAGCTGCTGCGGTAATCCCGAAAATCAAAATTCTCAAGACCCAGCAGATCAGAAATCCTTCCCTTGGGCTGACCACCCCCCCACAACCCTGTGAAGCTCCAGGAAGCAGCTCCATCCCTCCCTGAAGTGGTGTTTCAGGCATGGCTGGTGCTGGGCTTCTGCTGATCCTCCCCCCACCCCCCAGGCACATCTAGTGCCCAATGGAACAAACCAGGACATGCTGAGGTCGGAGCTCCTGGGCAGGTAGAAAAATGATCCAGGTTCATATCAGGCCCTGGTCACAGTATCTAAGGACAAAGGATAGAAGTTGCTTTCAGATTCTTCTTTTCCAGGGCTACACTTCCATATACTTAAATGCTTAGACTTTTCAGGGTTTAAATTCTCCAAATCATAGAGTTGCATGGTTACAATCACATTATTTCAAGTGGGATATGCTCTTTGTGCTTGCAATTTTTATCTAATAATCAGCACCCATCCATGCCAATTGATACAAAAATGCATCTTCATTTAGGTAAGCTCAGTGTATACATGCCCTTCTCCAGTGCTGAGCTGATGAAATAATTTGCAGACTGTGCCTTTAAGTAAATGAACTCCCTAGGAAAACATATGTTTTGGTTGAAAAATTATTAATTATTTGATATAGGATCAGAAAGGAGATGGCCAAAATTTTGGAAACACTGACAAATGAAACTTAGGTTGCTATGTGACATACTTTGAAACACCCCTGTCACATGGAAGTAAAGTAACCCAAAATTGGAGTCCACATACAGGCTCAGTATTGGTGCTTCAAATACATTACCTAGTTTAATGAAAGGAGGTAATGTTCACCCGGCATGAATGTTGAATGGTGTTATAAAATGAAGCCATTGCAGGCAGTGGTCAGGGCCACGGTCAGATGTAAGTCTGGAGATCTGGTTCTAAACTGAGACCTTGGGATACTGTGGCTCCCATTGCTTTGCCTAGATATTGAAATGGAAAGAGTAAAACGTGACCTAGAGATGGGGATAAAGACATATAAAGCACTTGGCACAAATAAGACACTCGGTAAGTGGTAGACACAACCAAAATCATTAGTAGAGATGATAGTAAAATTTCTACCAAACAGTACTGTAAAGATGTAGGGAATAGAAGCCTGCTATTAGAATCCCACTAAAATAAGGAGATTTTATCACAAATCCCATTTGGTGGTGATGACCATTAACCACGAATCTCAGAACAGATGATATTGTAACTGCAGAGTGGAAATACGCAATATGTTAGCTACATCTCAATATAGTAAGACCTGGAATCACTACTTAGAAATACTTATTGTGATTCTATTTAGTTTTTTACTCTTTTTTGACAGCAAATTCAAGAAGCCTCTAAGTGCATGTTTAATCTCATAAAAAAGTTAAGCCATGAAGAAAAAGTACAATAATTCCTATAGAAATAATTTCCTTTCAAGTAGTCACAGGAATAGAACAATAAAATGTAATTATGTGAAATGACATATGTGTAGCTTTAAAGAAAGCCCAGGGAAGATATTATTCAACAGAATATGATTTTTCTATGGGGCACACATAATACTTCGGCCAATTTACTCGGTCCTCCTACTCATACCTAAGTTTGAAATAAAGGATGCAGAAACATAAGTCATTAGTGTTAAAATCAAGCAATTTTGAAGACAAAATGCAAGCCCGTTCTCTCTGCATAGAAATATTTAGGGAGGTATTGTATGAACACAACATCACAAGCCAGGTGTTTTGAAATATCAAGTTTCAATTTTAACTTCCCTCACCACACCGGATGTCTTCAAGACTGATTAGACTGAGTTCCTGGTTCTTCTGTGAACTTGGTGAAGAAGAAATACACTTTATAGCTCAACATCAAGATATTGGTTTCTAAATATATTCTATGTTCAGAAGAGTTAAGGCCCCTTGGAAAATTCACTGATTCTGCACCTGGGTGAGAAAAAGCACAAGATAAATCTAGAACATCTTATTGTACCATAAAGGGTCATGGAAACATATCAAAGGGAGCTGGGAACAAGCTTGAAGAGCTGCTTTGGGGCCCATTTGAAAATTCGAACAACAAAATACACACTTATCGTAAGAGACAATGACTCATCACATAAGATAAAAATCATGACTCTTTTCTGATATAAACAAACATATAAATAGAAAGACTGAAAGCCCTCTCTTACAGTATAATGTCAATTAATACATATAGAAAGAATGACAGAATTAGAAAACCATAAATAGATATCAAAGGTAGTAAGTAGATGAAAGTTTGATGAAGAACAGGATATGTTTATGCTTTCAAAGTATTTACCTGTGAATTACTTACAAAGAGAAAATTGTGATCATACATTGGAGAATCTTGGTAAGCTATTAAAACTAAACTTCATAAATTTTAGGAAAAATTGATATTATGTGCCTCCTTAAATATTAATATGCACTAAAAAGTTAGCAGTTTCAGAATATATCAAATCCTATGTGTCAAATATATGTGTGTATATATATATATATAATAATTGTAATAAATATCTCCTTCACCCAGTTGTTAAGAAACTGTTGACAATGGTGTGAACCCAATTATGTTGGGCACGGTGGCCTAAAAGATAAATAAGTCGACATTGCTAATAGTGGCTTCTCAGAGATGATCTGGTTTTTCAGGATGATGTCAAAAAAAATCTTTATGTAAGGTAGCTATAAGGTACTGAGACCAGTTTCCTCGAGCACTTGTGAATGCAGAGGAGGGGGTTATACCAGGGATATTTTGTAACGATATATTTAAACTGCAGCCATCACGTTGAGTATCGAGACCAGCCCGTCTTGCTGTGGCAGGCTTGGTGGTCACAGACGTGTATTGCTTCACACTGGCACAGAATGTATTTGCTTCGAGCAGAGGGTGTTTGCTCTAAGGGTTCCTGTGGGGCGAAATCATTGTGCGGGTGAGAGTAGGTGGTGGGTACCAGGGAAGCCAGATGGTTTAGCGGCCTCTGGGCCTCGCTGGGCCAGGCTTCCTAGCTATGGGTTTCTAGAAACAGGAAAGAGGGTTCTTTGCTCCCTGAAGAGGGATGGGCACCTCAGTTTTCTGGGCTGGAAGTGCTCTGTGGCTGTCTGGATTGCTTCATGGGACAAGTTCTTCCAGTCCATCCCGTGGGCGTCCCTGGAGGCTCCAGAAGCGCTGGGTGTTAGTTCCGAAGCAGCTCTTGGTGGTGGAACAGGAGCAACCTGTCAGTTTGCACGTTGGAGTCCCTCCTTGGTACCTCAGTGTCACCAGGTTTGCAAGTGCCACAGACTAGCTGAGAATGCACTTTAAGACTCCACGACCAGGGCTTTTTCTATAGTTCCTGAAGATTACTTCAGGAACTACCTGTCACTGATATCTTAGTGCAAAGCTCTCAGGCATTTTGCTGTTGGCGTCAAAACATTTCAAGTGCTGACCATTTTCAATTGAATATACCCAGGGTCTTAAAGGGCCTCTCCAGGTGCTCTAAGGACATGTTTTGGGGTGAGTTTGGTTCTTACAAATGTGTGACCATTGTTTTAACTCCCTGCGGTAGGATCGGCTACAATACAGTTGGCATACTCAACACTTGCATTTTCTGTTCCTGAACTAGAGGCTTTTCCCACAAATTTGTACACAGTGGACTTAACTCTTTATGTGCCAGCTCAAATGTCACCTTCTCAGAGCTAAGGTCTACGTGTTATAATTAGTCCTTTCTCAGTTACTCTTTTTTTCTTCATCCATCTCTTTCAGAAAACGTACCACACCTGCAATTATATTGTTTGTCATTTGTCCCGTAATGTGTGAACTGCTCTCTCCGAGACCACCGTGAGGACGGGGACTGTGTTGGTGACGTCACTGCTATATCCACAGAGCCTATTTCAGTACCTGGCACACTTCTCAATCGGAAAGAAGGAATGTGAGGAGAGCCTGCTGTTCAAGCCTCTTCCACTCACTCACCACGGAGAGCTTTGACTGAGCTGCTGCAAGAGACAGGTGAGGTTCTGCTGTTGTCCGTGGGATGGTCCCGTGAGCCCCCACAGGAAGTGTCACTGGGGATGGTGGTGAGCCGGCCAATGGCAGGAGGTCTGGGGATTGCTCCAGCTCAAGCTGGGGAGACAAGTGCACAGAATGAGCTGAGTCTGGGGCATTGCGGAGAAGGTCAGCCCCGAGCCCAGTTGCTGCTGAGGTCCTCAGAGGTCCCAGAGGGTTTCCCCAAGGTATGCAGCCCTTGGGAGAGCTTGCCCGAGGAAGCGGCCATAAAGAAGGAGTTTGGAGAAAGAATGTATAGTACACGTTCAGAACTACTGTGTTTCTGCATATGGGGGGCTCATCTGCCACCTTTAGTTTCAGCTTTCTTGTCTGATAAATACGGGAGTAGATGGATTTCATAGATCCCTCTCCACCGCAGAACTACAGAATCTCAAGGCTAGGTTGTAAATGGAACTCTGGTAGCCTTGCAAATCAACCATTTTAAACTCAGAGTACAGAATGTTCTCTGGGGTGTTGGTATTATACAAAATAGGGGGTAAGAAGAGGGAGGGGCTGTGGGCTGGTCGCATATGATACAAAGGAGAAACCATAGGGTATAATTTACTTGTTTTAATGCTAAATCATTTGGAAAAATTTCAGGACTAATACTATAATCTAGTAAGTACAAGGGTGTGCTTTGGCAGAAATATTAATATTCTTCTATGTCCCATGGCAAAGAAACTGTTATGTGATCGAGATTTAACATATTTTGATAGTGGAAATTCAGTTGCTTCTAAGTAGGAAGATTACTTTCCATATATTTAATGCATTCTTGTATTCTCTGATAGTGAACTTAAATTACATAATGTCCCTTGCTGAGAAAGGAAATCTATTTGCTCTGCCAGAAATACATACCCAATATTTGTCAGACAGCCTTTTGGGGGCAAATGAAAATAGATACAGACAGTCTAAATCACATGATATAATTCTACCACATAATTGCAATGGGGGTATAGTAGATAAGAATTAAGCAGCACATGAACAGAAATATTAAATTATTATGCTGATTCTATTTTATACAATACTCACTTTTTTAATGCTCAGTGGCACTTATCTCCAAGCAAATCAACTTGCCTAGGACACAATTCCTGGGAAATATATAAATAAGGATGCCCGTTCTTACTGTTTCTATTTACATATGTATTGGATTAAATTTCCGCTTAACATACTCTATCAATAAACATATAAATCTAGAGAGATATTTCCCATGGGCAGCCATTAGGTAGATTCTTTTCTAATGTAAAGCATGTGTAGAAGAGAGGTAAAGAGGGAAAGAAGGAAAAGGCATAATAACTGTGACTATTCCTCGAAAGACATAGCGGAGTTAATGTGTCCAGTCAAAGGCCAGCCTGCCCAGCCCTTATTCTGTAGCATTAAAGCCAGGACACCAAGGCCTTACCCTGGGCATGCCGGAACATTTTAAGTTTTGCCCCCAGATTTCTTGGTCTATGCAGCAGATATAAGTTTGATCACCACCCGTATCCTCAAACACACAGGACTCAAAGCCTCTCACTGCTGAGGTTGGCCCTCGTCGAAATTTTATGGTAAATTCGTTTGTAAAATTTTACAGTAAATTGTTGACTGAGTGGACAAAATATTTACAGACTGAGTAAGCAATAATGTTTGGTCAAACAACATGTCAACTATGTGGCATAAGCTGATCAATTGTTCAAAAATTTACTTCTAAATATTCAATTCCATGGACTTTAGAGACAGACAAAGAAGCTAGAACAGAGCTAGAGTCGAAATCCTTTCTGTACGGGATGCCCATTATTGATCTTGTTGGCAATGGCTCAGTATTCTTGGATAATATTCTGTTAGGTTTTGATAATTCTGTTTCTTCAATACTTCTTCTCTAAGTTCAACACTGGGTGGACACGAAGAGGCAGAGCCAGGCTGAGGAAGCTGGAGATGGGGGCGGAGGTGAGGTCTTACTGCAGCAAACTGAACTTTCACACGGCATCATCACAGGTGAAGGAGATTGCAAATCGCGGGAAAGCAGCAGCAGAAGCCAAGAAATGCCTGGAACAGAAGTGAAAAGCTTTGCAAGTGTAAATTATCTGCCGTCTCCCTCCCTGGGTCCCCCAGTACCTGGCTGCCACACAGTCCTCGCTGACAATGCTATGGGGCAGGTCGATGTGATTCAGGAGTGATTGCGACCTGACGAGGCAGGAATGCAATGGCTGGTCAGTGGATAGGGAACAATTTGAGGCCAATCATCTGCAAACAGTTCTATTATAACAAAATGGTCCATTTAAGGGCAACCCACTGCACACAGAGTAGATAAGAACTTTTAAAAACTTCCTCAATTAAACTATGCATGTGTAATTACTTGTAAGTGACCTGTCCAAAAACAAATCAGAGCAACAAATCACTGTTGTATAAAGAACTGGCGAGAGTTTTTCACTCTAGAGTAGCCTGTGAGGTTGGCCATTCTCTTGTTCCAGGCATCAGCTGGAGTCTTCTGTCTGACCCAGGGTTTATCGTTCTGGCTGGAGAGGCTCTTACTGCTGCAGGGAAGAAGGGACCTGGAGAGCCCACTGAAATGTTCTAAGTTGCTACTAAGTGTATCATTCTCAGAAAGCTCACTTCATTTCCATTCCTTTGTTTTCCTTGTTTTTTTTCTTTTTGTCTAATTTTATCCTCATTGATTCACTGATCAGACATTAAATGAGGGTCTGTTTGTGAGTTATCAGACCCAAGTGAGGCTATGCAACTTCAGAGGTAAACAAAGTGGAGTCTCCTCCCTGAGGGACCATCAACTGAGAGAGACGGACGGGTTAACGATTTCCGCAGGATAGGGATTGTGTGATGACAGCCACGCGCAGATGGTGCTGGGTAAGGCGCTGGGTGGGCGGTGGCATCTGAGCCTGGGGTGGTCAAGGGCAGCTCTCTGAGTTCTATCGTGATGCCCCTTAAGGATGAGGAGGGGTTGTCCAGATGAGAGGAGGAGGGTGACCAGGTGGAGAGTGCTCCTACACAAGGACAGGAGAGGCTGTGTGTCATATAAACTGGAAATCCTTCCCCGTTCCTCTTTCCCTCTCTCCCTCCTTGTCTTTTTAACACTGCATACCGAACCTAAGCAACATGTATGATTTTTGCGGGAAAGAACCAGTGCCCTGTCAGAACCCCACAGCTCAGGCAGCAACTCCCATGTAGGGAACAATCTTGCATCTTAAGCATCTCAGCTGCTTCTCCTCACTCGCCCTCCTCATGGTGGGCTCCTCTTGGGCTCCGCATGGAGGTGCGGCTGGTTCTCTGGGGTTCCCAGCTGCCTGGCTGACAGGGAGTTGTGGGAGCTGGTGGGATGTGTCCCTGCAGCGTTCGGTCCCCTTGTGCACAGAGATGGGCAGCTGGAGGATTTACACACACATACCGGAAAACCCATACCCCGGCATGGCCACCGCTGCAGGGGAAGCCCATGGGAGCAGGGAAGAGGAGAACAGGAAGCAGAGTAGATGCAGGGTGGCTCAGCTGGGTGCCCCGGAGCAGTGACAGAGGAAAACACGTCCTGCTGTTCTGTGGCTGTGCTTTTTTTAGGGAGAATTCTGTTACATGGACTGCACGTTATTTCAGAGTCTACCATTTCACAGAAAAGGAAGGAAGGGAAGATGGAAGGAGCAAAGGACAGAAAAGAAGGGAGAAGAAGGGACAAAGGGCTGGTCGGTGCCCTGCATGGCTTTGGGTGTCATGTTTCTAATCAATCACAGCCACCTCTGGAGAAAAGTGTCAAAATCCACAGCATCCATAGGGTGGTAGAGAGCAAAGCATCACTACTGTGTTCTTATCTATAAATGCTTTAGCTAGTGACCACTAACACTAAAAAAAAGAAGAAAATACAACAAAACAGTTTTGATTTCTACTGCATGTTATTAATCCTTAGAGGAGTATATCATAATGAAAAAATTCCACATAGGCTCAGAAGCGTGGGGAAAGTAACATTACTATTGAAAGCGATTGAAGTCATACTCCTAAAATGAGAAAAACTGCCGAAACACAAAGTTGTTTTATTTATGCCCATGAGCTCATCTTGCCTGTGCATAGAACATGGGATTGGATATTTGTTGATATATTTAAATTGTAGATTATTTATATTCTCCTGAATATTTAGGATAAACATTAAAATTAAATTAAAAATTTTCTACAAAAGTTAGAAATTATTGTATTCCCAGTCTAAAAATCACTACTTTCTAAAATCCGTGTTTATCTTTTAATGCTTAGATAGTAATCATTTAGCACTGAAAATATATGAAGAAGAATTCTGATTTCTGCCACATAACAGACCCACATTACTATTAATGTGATACTAGGTCATTAAATATGAAATGTCAGATTTTGAATCAGAAGTTGAGTTTATTATACCTCAAACAAAGAAGCAGTGCAGTTAATCAAAATATGTTCCTAAACTATCAACACAGTTTTGCCATTTTAACGGTAGTGTGTTTATGCCAGCAACAAAGAAACCTGGAGAGCGAGCGGCCATGAAATTGCACAAGGTGTTTTCCGCAGATTGTTGAGAATTGAATATTTTTCCTTGCAAGAAGTGGTCCAAAGCCTGGAAGAAGTGAAAGCCCTTGATGCAAGGTCTGGTGAATACATTGGATGACAGAGAATTTCCAAGTCCAACCTCTGTGGTTTGAGCAGCATTGTTGGTGAGACATGTGGTCCAGCGTTGCCTTGCAAGAGGATTGGCCTGTCTCTAGTGACCAATCTCAGCTGCTTAATTGCAAGTATCTTCATCATTTCATCCAATGGTTGCTGCAGACATCCCCTGTAATCAGTTGACAGGTTTCATGAAGCTGTAGTGGATAATACCAGCGCTGGAGCACCAAACAGACACCATTAGGTTTTTTGATGAAAACTAATCAAAGTTTTGGACTCTGTTTCGGCACTTCATCTTTATTCAACCATTGTGCCAAAAGCTTGCTATTGTGAAAAAGAGTTAATTTTTCATCGTACTTAACAATACAGTATAGAAATGGTTCACCTTTATGTCATGACAGCAAAGAAAGGCAAACTTCGAGATGATTTCTTTTCCGAAGCTCATTTAATTCGTGTGGCACCCCTCTACCCAGCTTCTTTACCTTGCTGATTTGTTTTAAATGATTTGATGTGGTTGGAATGGTAACATCAAACCTTGCTGCTAATTCATGCTTTGGTTGGATTCGCTTCCACTACAGTTTTTAGTTCATCATTATCCGCCTTGGTCTCAGGTTTCCCACGTGGCTCGTTTTCAAGATTAAAATCACCAGAATGGAACTTTTCAAACGTTGGATTACTGTGCATTCATTAGCCACATCCTTTCCAAACACTTCATTGATATTTTGAGGTGTCTGTGCAGCACTGGTTCCACGATGGAACTCATATTAAAAAGTAACACGAATTTTTGACTTATTCATGGTTTTACAAAAATTGCCCCCAAAACATTTGAAAGATAGTGAGAAGCCAAACCATGCATTTGAAAGAATGAGAAGGTACCTTCACAATACCAATAAAACAAGAAGTGTCAAAGTGAAATGTCAGGGATATCAACTGTCTAACTTAGTACTTAATGAAATCGGACATTGCATATTTAATAACCTAATATAATCAAGACTCCATGCTGGCTCAGAAACACAGAAAAAAGAAACATCACTCTTCAATCCATTGAACTTTTGTTCCCAACATGATGACAAACTCCTGCAAGGTGGGTAAAGATGTTTAATTTGTCTTGATGAAGCTCATCTTGCCTTTGTACCAGAACCTGGGATCTAAATAGGAGCTGATTGTAGATTTAGATCCATGAGAGGATTTGATATAGGCTGGATTTTCTTCAGTAGTTAGAATTCACTCTATCTATTATTTCCACAGCCTAAATTTCTCAGGTAATGAAACCACAATCATAGGAGGAAAGAAGCCACACTTTCCCCGCACCTGTTTTCTTTTCTTTTTTAAAAATTATTTTTTTATTTCAGCATATTGTGGGGGGTACAAATGTTTAGGTTACATATATTGCCTTTGCCCAGCCCGAGTCAGAGCTACAAGTGTGTCCATCCCCAAGACAGTGCACACTAATCTTAAAGCAAAAGATTTCAGTTTTTCTTTATTAATTATGATGTTACCTTTGAAACTTTCATAAATAGACTTTATTTTCATATGCCATGAGCAAGTGGGATTTATTCCTGGTATGCAAGTTTTGCTTAACACAAGCAAAATAATCAATATGATATATTCTTACCACATTAGCAGAATTAAAGATAAAAACCACATGACCATCTCAGTAGATGCAGAAAGCATTTGACAAAGTGATACATCCTTTCGTAATAAAAAATCTCTCAACTAATATGTATAGAAGGAATTTTTCTCACCTTATTAAAAGGCCAGAGTGCATTGGCATCAGCCTAGCTCATGGCAACCTCAAACTCCTGGGCTTAAGTGACTGAAACAATTAAACCGAAGACAAAGCCTCAAGTGACTGATATTGGGCTTGATCTGGAGTTGCACTTGCCCTTTCCTAAATCTTATCAGAGGAGCCTCTTTCTCTGTGGAGATGCTGCAGGTCTGAGGACAGGTGGGCTCTGATGGCATCTCAGGGCGGAGGAAAGGGGCTCAGACTGGATGCAGGGGGCTGATCACAGAATCAAAGGAACACATTTGGACTCTACCCGCCCATTTTTCTCTATATGGTTAAAATACATAAAACGCACCCAGGACAGCTGTTCCCACATCTGAAGGCATTACAAAATCACTTTCCATTCACATGCCCTGGAGACCCTTTGTGGGGAAGGGGTCGGAGGGACACACTCTGGTCCCAGGTAAATGAGAAACTGCTGAGTTTGAGATTTTTAACATAGAGCCCAACAAATGCAAATACATTGTAAGAACCGTACTACTTAGGAATATTTAACACAGCTTCATATATATCTGCTCTCCTATTTTACCAGATGAGGCTTAATTAACTTGTAAAAGCAAATTATGAAAAACATGGGGGAATTCTATCAATCTATATATATCACCTACTTGATGAAGTTCAAACATTAATTTTGTGTATTCTTGTATTTAAATCTTCTCGTCTATAAAATGAATTAAAAGTATAATTTTAATATAGATTATATAAGAAAGCAGTATTAGGACTGGATATGCTATATAGTTAGCATAAATATTGTTTATCTTTCCTTTTTTTTTTTTTTTTTTTGAGACACAGTTTCACTCACTCTGTTTCCTAAGCTAGAATGCAGTGGCATCACTCTGGCTCACAGCAACCTCAAACTCCTTGGCTCAAGTGATCTTCCTGCCTCACCCTCCCAAGTAGTTGGGACTACAGGAGCATGCTACCATGCCTGGCTAATTTTTTCTATTTTTGGTAGAGACGAGGTCTCACTCTTGCTCAGATGGCTTCAAACTCCTAAGCTCAAGCAATCCTCCCTCTTCAGCTTCCCAGAGTGCTAGAATTACAGACTCGAGCCACTGCACCCATCCAATATTGTTATTGTTTTAAGGTAAAGGGTTGCAGTGGTCCCCAACCTTTTTGGCACCAGGGACCATTTTCATGAAAGACAATTGTTCCATGGAGTGGGGTGCTTGGGGGTGGTTTCAGGATGATTCAAGAGCATTAAATTTATTGTACACTTTATTTCTATTATTACATTGTAATATATAATGGAATAATTATACAGCTCACCATAGGTTGGGAACCCCTGGGTTAAAGGACCTGCAATGGAAAGCAGGACTGTGGACAGGAATGGAGCCAGCAAGCTGTTGGAAGGAGCTGGGCTTAGGCCTTGCCCATTACTCAGGATGAGAGGAACCATCCCCACCACCAGGGCCACTAGATGCTGCAGGACAGAATCTGGCCGTGGAGTTAAGGGACAGAAATAAAATCCCAGAAAGGCTCAGAAATGGAAAGGCCATGGAACCAAGAAGCTTATATGGATTTTTCCTCCTTACAACATTCTTTATTCAGGAGAGTGATTTTGGATCACAGAAAAGATGTTGTCTTTGACATACTCTTATTTGCTCCATAGCATATGGATAAAGACTTGATTTTTGCGTCACTTTAATAGAAGCAAAAAGAATGAAAGAAAAAATAAAAGAAAGACCTGTCCTTCAAATAGGAGACCTTCTCTATCTAGCTAAAAGGAAACCCCAAGAGACCCCCGGTAGAACCCAGCCTTTCCCCGAGTCCTTCTGG